>JABFFI010000409.1:0-71431 GCA_013623725.1 Fusarium robinianum | reverse complement strand
GGGGGGGATGGGGAAGGGGAATAGGCTATGAGAGGGAGTGGGTGGCTTATGCGGTTGATAGGGAGAGAATGATACCTAGACAGATCATGGAAGAGTTGTTGCCACGAAAAGGAAAAAAAGAAACGAGAATGCAAGTGATCGATGGGGGGATTCGTCAATTTGATGTTTGTGCAGTCCATTGCAGTGTGCACTTTGGTGTTTGTTCAACCAGCTGAGCATCCATATTGTACGAGGTCCGGAGTACGTACACAGGAGAGGGGGGTTAGTTTTCTTCTCTTTGCCAATGGATAGCTGAGAGATTGCATTGCTGTAGAATCAAGCAGCAAACTACATGTCGTTCCATTCATTCTGCCTTGGCAGCAGTAGAGTCTCAATGATCTCAATGAAGTGCTCCCATTGACTGGAATCAACAAACATTCATCTAGCACGAGGCCAAAAGCTGCGGTCAATAGACCATTCTGCGCTCATCCTCCTCTTCGTTCGAGGACGGCTGGTGAGGGGAGTGGGGGTACGTCACTTGCATTTGGCCACCCCCCTTTGCACGCCCCCCCGGGGCCCGGGGCAACGAGAGGACCTTGGCTCGGGGTACCTGGGTACTTCGTATCAACAGGCTGGAACGCCCGGGCCTCGAGGGGGAGGGGGAGCAGGAGAGAAAGATACATGACAAGGTACTCCGGTAGTTGGTGGCAGCTAAAGGAGAAGGGGGACCAACACCTGATCTATGGCCCTGGAATACGAAAGAAATTCAATCTCGATCGATTTGAATCTGCTGGTCATGAATGGGGTTAAGCCCCCCTCCAGTCCCCCTCGCCCCCAGATCTGATCTCGACCAAGAATCCCTGCCCCTTGGAAAATGTTCAACGGCGATGTCCACTCGCCCAGACCGAAACGAGTTAGAGGTGTTTTAACCTTTAGAAACGGTTCAGGGGAAACTCCTGAGTCAGCAGAAGTGTTTATTTTGGCGACATTGGAAAATAACGGCGGTTTTCAGGGTAGAATGAATGAATCGATCAATTCAGCTATCAGAACTCTTGCGGTGCCTTTTTTTCCCCCACCAGCAAGGGTGGAATGTCACCTGTGCACGTACGGAGTAGATCAAGTATCCGTGTCCAGGGTGATGGGGGATCAATATCGGGCTCTGAGGGACGAGTGACATGGGTGCTGCAGAAATCACATCTCGAGAGCCGCATGGAGCTGAACAATTTTCTGGCTTGTTTTCACAACTCCGGATCTCGACCGACTCTCACTCTCGAAAGCGGACCGTACACTACCCAATCTCGTTCTAGGCTATTCAAAGACGTGGGAGAACTCCACTTGACAAGTGGGAGGACCCCTCAAGCGGTTCATGCTGCTTGCTCATCTGCGCCCCAGTCTACCAGCATTAGCCAGAAACGCCACACAAACAGGTTGACGTTTCCCCTCATTCTCATAAGGTACCTATAGAGATAACATGGGATGCACAGGGAAACAGGCCAGAGCACAGAGATTTCTTTGGCTCTTGGAGACAGAGCGATGTCGGTACAGGGTTGCTATGCAGTGTTTCTGAGGGCTTGCAGTGCTGTCTGAGCGTCTGGATTGTCAGGCGCTACAAGTTTGCGTTGTGATTGAAATATGCAGCCCAGTTCACCAGCAGCGAGGATTGAGCAAACTTGGGGGCCAGGAGGCCGACCACTGGGGTCCGATGATTGAGGAAGGGGAAGCCGAGGAGGCCAGTTCATGTTGAGAAGGGGAAAAAAGAATCTACACAACTTAGTAAGTACAATAGAGAAGGAGATGTATGAAATTGTATGAATCCGCGTCCCTTGAAACCACACAAACAAAATCTCTAACCCGTCATACCCGTCGAATCTCCCAGGTCCCTCGAGTCCTCCCGTTGGTGCCGAGATGACTATTCCCGTCTCTCTTCTCTCACCTCGCCCAGGCTGGGAAGGGTAGGCAGCTTGATTGCGTGCAAGCCATGGCAACGGTCTTCCCAAAACCGAAATACCTGCTGGGCCAAGTGATTCTCGGCCTAGGGAACCGGGGTCTTGGGACAAGGGGGTCGGACACCACCCACATGGCTCCGGAGGGTTGTCTCGGCTTCATCGAGACACTCCCCACCAAATCCTTCCACGCCCCATCCCCTTCCTGATCTCTCTTCTCCCCCACCCCTGTCTCTCTTCAACTTCAAGCCTTCCTAGCTTCGGATGCGGGTTTCCACGCGGAGGCAGGGTAGATGCAGTGCGACCTATCAGTTCCGGATCGCTGGTATGCACTCTTTGCCGAAAGGGGAAAGATGGCGTTCTCGTCCGTTGACGTGTGTCGACGAGCCGCCTGAGTCTGAGAGGGGGGGGGGCGCCAGTGACAAAGGAGGGGTGGCATATCAAACCTGCGAGCGCCATCTGAGTAGGCTGTGGTGGTGTGAAGGAGAGCGGAAGACGTGAGAGGGGGGTGTATTCGAGGACGCCGAGGAAACGGGACGGGAAGCGTTGGCTGTGGCGAGCTGGATGTTTGAGTCGTTTTCCTTTAGGCAGCGTGTTAGGTAGACGGGAAACAGGGGGGGTAACATCGGAGGGTGGAGAGGGGAGATCCCAACGCAAGCAGTAAGCACGAGATCATAGCAGAGGGAGAGAGGGAGAGAGAGAGACACGTAGCGAGAGAGGCCAGATTTCGGAGGAGGGGGGCCAATGTCGATGTGCCGAAGTTGAGAAAGTAGGTGAAGAAAGAAGCAGACCAAAGAAAATCTACCCGGCAACGCTTCCACTATATCTTCTTCGGCTCAGAGCAGATGACGTGCAGGATCTGTTGACTCCCGACCTCGCACTGCAGTGACCGACTTTTGGTTTTTTTCCTTTCCTTTTCAATTTTTTTACCATCTTTTCTGTGAGAGCAGTAGGGCTTCCACGACGGGGGAGGGGGGGGAGGGAAGGGACATGGCAGACTGCAAGGTAGCTATGCAACGCGTCTCTCTGCATAAAGGACGATGAACGAATGGGGAGATCCCAGATGGGGATTACGCCACAAGAATACCTACCGAACCTCTCTGTGCCCCCATCTTTTTGCACTTTATGCTGTGTAATGTAGAGAGAGAGGGGGGCGGTGAAATGTACATAGCCTCTACGTGGTACTTTCAGAGTTGAGAACCTCGAGGGCCGTCTAGACGGGCCTCATGATCAAATGTTTCCCCCCTCTCTGTTGATCTTTCATGTTGCTTGTCTCCTGTGGCGGCGGCCTTTTTTGGGAGTCCTACAGATTTGACTGGCCGCTGCAGAATTCTCTCAACACCACAGAATCCCCCCTTTCTTCTCCCCCCCTCCTCCAGAACCGCGTGATGGTGCCTCGGCGAGGGCAAGCAGGCAACACTGCCACGGACTCAAGTGATTTTTTGCTTCTCTCTCCTCCTCGGCCAGTCTGGGCTCTTGGGAAAGTGGATCGTCCGCATGCGAGCAATGCAGGTCTCCGACTGCCGTCTCAAGTTTGCTTGCTTTCTGCTGCTCTATCTACGGGGGGCCCGCATCCCAAACATACCCGTCGGCCCACCTCTTGCTCCCTCCTCCCCTCCCTGTGTGTGTCTTTCTTCTCTTTCTCTGGGCGACGTCACTGACGGGAGGAAGGGTCCAAGGAAAAGAGAGAGCTATTCTGCTTCTGTATGATGGAGTGCCGCTTTTGGAAGTGTTTCATCTCTGGTCCCTGAACTGTCTGTGTGCCGATATGCGTGATGCCGTTGGCCCCTGGGACCCCACGGAAGAAGCAGTTTACGATGAATGCTACATTGACTATTCCTAAAACTCCTAGATACCCTGTCCATCGCTAATCGCTTTGGGAGACACTGGAGGGTCATCCCCTGTAGTCTGTTCCCCTTCTCCGCCAATAGAGCAAAGTATGTAGGTAAACAATCCCCAGGAGGGGGGGGACCCTCGCCCACCCCTCGTCTATTCTATTCAATGTGGCTCATCAGTTCGCAGGAAACATGGCTTGACATGCCAGGACCAGTTTGCCACCCTTCACGCTCCCCCCCGTCACTTTCAATGGGAGTCTAGTGGCAACTCGAAAAATCAAAGTACCTGCAGGGGTGGCAGGCAGCAAAGCAACGCTTCTGCATCTGCCGGGGGGGAAAACGTGGAGCAGCGAGTGGGGATTGCAGATATCAGAATGGGCTGTACTTTGCAGTTTTTAGGCTGGCACATTTTTTTTGTACGAATGGGGGAAATCACTTGCTTTTCCCGTTTCCTTGTCGCCAACTACTCTCCACTACGGGAAGGGGGGGAAAGGATGTGTCCCCAAAATAGCCTGTCGAGGGGTCTCGAGGGTCAGGGATCAGAGTGGCATCAGATCGAAGAGCCGTCAAGGGCATCGATCTGGGGTGGTTTCCGAGGAAAGGTACATATTACATGTAGCATTTAATGGGTGTTCTGCTCTTCCCCCCCTGGGCTGGCATTCTATATCAAAGACCGATTCCCCCTCTTCTCGAGTAGTCCCCATGAACTTCAGAAACCTATTCAACTACCTATTGTTCCTCAAACTGAACTGGTTCTTGCCACCGTTTGCCGTTTTCCCCGTTGCCAAAGGGGTTCTCACTATTATCTCTCGCGTTTACTGGCCGTTGGTGCACTGGTGAATGGCCCAGAGCAGGCAACGAGCACTGCCCTCCTGTCTATCCAATTGCAGTCATCCTTTACGACCAATGCTAGTGTTCTATTGACTAAGAACCAGCTCAACTCCCAGCCCCCCCCTCTGCTGCACGAACGCTACGTATTGTTCTTCCTGTCAATAGGAGAATTTGCAATGGCTCTCAATAACCAACACCCATTTGCATTCAGGGAGCTCCCAGATCACTACCGCTCCCACCCACGACTATTTAATCCTCCCTCAGCATCTGATGCTCCTTTCCTCTTCTTACCACTCAACCATTCTCGATCTGCATCGTTGAACAAAGCTCAAGCTTCACATCACTTCAACTTCATTGCGTCCAGCAGATCTTCAGGTATGTTTCTCTCCTCGTCCAACACCAGCACCCTTCCGCCTTGACCCACAGGGTGCATATACTCACCACGGCAATCTACAGCCAACCCACAACCGCATACAGCAACTTCGTCTCTCTGGAAGAGCGGTCAACCTGCACGTTTCCATTCAAGATACTCGAGCTTCCTCAAGAATCAGTTGCCCATCATGAACAACGACAACCCCGCTCCGAAGGACGAGTCCTTCATGGACCAGTTCAACGACGGCGTCGGTGCCCAGGATAAGTTCCAAGGTGCCTTCAACTACCCCAATCCCGAGGATATCTTCAGCTATCCTCCCCTCCCTTACTTCAATCAGGATCCTGCTCAGGAGCCTGCGCAGAAGTCTGAGGAGTCCGCCCAGAAACCTGAGAAGAACATGGCCGAGGACGACTTTTTCCAGCCCATCGGTGACTTTGAGGTAAGTTCTCTTTTCTCTCTTTTCTCCCTCTTTTCTTTTCTTTTTCTTCTTCTTTCTTTTCTACCTTTATCCTTTCTCATGATATTCCCTTTTCCCTCTTCCCATTCTCCTCCTTCTCCAGTTTTGTCCTCTCTCATCTCATCCCTTCTTGCTTGCCTCGACACCCCTTAACACTTCTCGTTTCTGCAGGATGGCATCCCTGCCAGAATGGGTTTCATGCAGCCACCCCAGCAGCTCGCTGGCCAGCAGTACATGAACCCTCAGGCCTTCCATGGCTTTGCCCCTGCCTACAACACTCCTGCCAATGAGCTTCCTGTCAACGACTTCGACCTGCGCTGGGCTATCGAGGCTGGCCTCGCTCAAAACGACTCTATCGACGGCATCGACGGCATCGACGGCTTCGTTCAGAACGGAAATCTTCAGAGTGGCATTGCTCAGAACCTTCCTGTCCAGAACGCTCCCGTTCAAACTGCCCCTGCTCAGGGCATCGCTGCTCAGAACGTCAATGGCGAGAATGCCCCTCGCCATAACGTTCCTGTTCAGCATGCTACTGCTCAGAATGTAATGGCTCAGAATGGCCAGAATGTCATGGCTCAGGCCCGACCTCTCGGCAGCACCAACGGCTTCGCTCAGAACGGAATTACCCAGAGTGGAATTGCCCAGAATCTCCCAGTTCAGAGCGGCTTCGCTCAGAACCTCCCGGTTCAGAACACTCCGAACGGTTTCATTCAGAACCCCCTTCTCGACAACAACCCTCTCTACCACTTTGAGCAGGGCTTCATCAACAACCCTCAGGCTAGAATCCAGAATGTCCCTGTTGCTATGAATAATGCACAGATCAATGGCCTTGCCGGGCATGGCCAGCAGTCCAACCTCGTCCCTGTTCCCCGGGGAAACTTCAACATGCAGGCTCCGGTGGCCGCTGTCAACCCGTACCAGCTTCATCAGCAACGCCAGCAACAGCAGCAGGCTGCTCAGTTTGCCATCGCCCCTGCTGCCAACATGGAGATCGATCAACAGTCCGCTGCCCCTGCTGCTAACATGGAGATCGACCAGCAGCCCGCTGCCCCGGTCGTTGAGCAGCCCGATGCTCCCGCTGCCCAGGATGTTGCTGCCCCCGCTGTTCCTGCCGCTCAGCCAGCTGCCGGGCCTCCTGGTCCTCTTCATTTCAGGCCAATTCTTCAGGCTCCTGCTGCCGAGGGCGGCGACGATCAAGATGCAGCTGAAGGTGAAGACGAGGAAGACGAGGAGGATGAGGATGAAGAAATGGAGTCCGATGACGAGGAAGAGGACGAGGAAGAGGATGAGGAGCCCCTGACTCGGGAGGAGCGCCGCAAGAGATTCGAAAACTTGCCAGTCCCCCCCGCCGACGACCGCCGTGCCTGCGCCGCCTACCTCGTCAAGGGACGCAAGGCTGGGTTGACTTACCGAGACATCAAGACAAGGGGCAACTTGGGTGGGGCGGAGTCTACTCTTCGTGGACGCTACCGTGGCGTCACCAAGGCCCCGAAAGAGCGTGTTCGCCGGCCTATTTGGACCCGCGAAGAGGTAAGCTATCTCTACGTTCTTTGCTCTATTCATTCAACTCTTACTAACTCCAACTCCCTATCAGATGTTCCTGTTGTCCGATGCCGTCGGCTTGCAGTGCGGCTCTAAAATCCGACCCGAGTCGAAGATCTCCTGGAAGGACGTTTCCGAATACATTCACAAAAACGGCGGTTACTGCTTCGGTGTCGGCACCTGCTCCAAGAAGTGGGATGATTGGCACTGGAAGCACAAGTGCAACCTGCCAGAGGAGAATGAAGATGAGAAGAAGACTAAGGGCAAGAAGACCAAGGACAACAAGACCAAGGACGACAAGGCCAAGGACGACCAGGCCAAGGATGACCAGGCCAAGGACGACCAGGCCAAGAACGACAAGACCAAGAACGACAACGGCAAGGGCAAGGCCGAGGACGAAAAGGCCAAGAACGGCAAGGCTAAGAATGGCGAGAAGAAGAACTGAGAGCTTCACCCCTAGGAATCAACTGACTACTGGCACCGACCAGTAGCACTAACCACTGGGACGACTTGTGCTTTCTTTCATCAACACATGGAACTTTCCTCGGATCAGAGGGACTTGATTCCTAGCCATTCATTATTTGTTTTTTTATGTTTATCTGCGCGAACGATACCCATTGCTATTACGAGGGAGGAATTCTGCCTTTTATCTGATTTTTCGTGGTTTGCACCATCACATCGAAAGGGATGGTTTCGCAGTTCACCATGTTTGCTATTTGATCACTTTCAACGGTTTCTTCTTCAAGGGTTCGAAAGCACAAGGAAGGGTGCTCCAGTACAGTACATCGGAATAACGGGCTTCGCAGAGAAGACCCCTAGGGTTCATGTTCATAGCTTCATTGAGCTAGCATCAACACAATCCTCCGCTAGAATACCAATGCCTCGTAGAACGTGAAGTAACACCTCTGGATCTTTCTTCAATGCCTCCCATTCCACCTCGTTCTTGACAAGTGCAGTGCCCGCGAGAACGGTGCCGTTGAGTGATACAGTCCCAATGTCAACTCCATCTTTATCCTGGATCTTAGCACCCTCGGCCAGACGGGGGCAGACCACCAGGGTGTCTTTGGTTATGGCCATGTTGTAGCTTATTCTAGTTTCTCCTTCCGCAGGAGCCTCCTCGCCAAGGGAAGAAGAATTGGCTGTAAGTGTAGCTACGGCTCGACATGCCTGTCTGTACAGGCGGAGGTAGATAGTATGGAGCTCCTGACCAGACATTCCAAGTTTGATTTTTTCGGAAAAGGTAGTGAAGGGAGTGGCACGTGAAGCCAACTGGTCTGCTAGCACGTTCCAGGTAGTATCAGCACTGAGACCATCTCTCATCCTGGCAATGGGGAGTAGTTGAATGTGTCTATGCGGCTGGCTAGCCCCAGAGTGATCTCCGCAGTTAAAGAACGCAAAGAGGCCGTCTCCGCCGCCTTTCCCTCCATTTTGGTCCTCCTGTTCATCCAAACCACTCCTCGCAGCTTCATATGCCTCAATACAGACTAGGGTTGCTTCCAGATCGGCTGCTTCTAGGACATGGGTCTGGGGCTTGAACTCCGTAGTCGCCAGGATAAAGTGCTCGGGGACGATAGCAAACTTGTTCAAGACGAGATAGTGCGAAGGGCTCACATCGGTGATGCGAAGAGCAGCGGGAGGATTCGCAAAGGGATCGAAAGGCTTGCTGGGCTTGGATACGTCCTTTGGCGGTCCCTTGGGCTTGCTGGCCAGGGCAGGAGAGAAGCGCAATTGGAACTAAGAGAGACTGGTTAGTCTTGTATTTGGTTTCTGGGGGTCAACAAGACGTCAGAGTCTTTAGTATTGGGCATACTGGGATGTTGTTGACGTGGAGGATCGAGACTTGAGTGGGGTAATAGTGCAAGTCTCCCTCAGAGCAGGCCTTTGCAAAGGTCTTCTTGACGAGGTCTGGAAGATTGGAGGGTGGTTTCATTCTATTCATGATTTGGTGGTCAAGATTTGAAGTATATCGAGTCGAGAACTGAAGAGTGAGTTGAGGAGAAGTTGCAATAAAGTCCCATGTGTCTGTCAGGTTGATACCAAGCTAACTAGGTGGTTGTCCACTTGTCCACTCGTGAGCTCTTGTGGCCATTAACTATGGGGCCATGGGATCGGGTATTAAGCGGGAATACTGACCCCACATCGAGTGCGCTCCTTCCTTCTTGACCTCGCTATCAATCCTCTCCTGGGGCAGTCACCCTACCAAAACTCTGTAATCTTTCACCCACAGAATTCTCCTGAATATTACAAATATCACAAACATTTCACCGCAAACAAGATCACTTCGTTTGATTTTCATTCTCCCGCTGATCTATTCTGCCACCCCAAACCACTTCTCTACCACATTGTGAATCCTTGGTAATGCCCCGAGAGTATTGTTTTGATCGTTCGTCGACTGACTGTTGCTAGTATTCACAAACTCGCATCTGCAACAACCGCTCCCCAGGTTTCCTGGAACAAGCACCCTTCACATCACACACACTCAACATCAGAAAGACACCAGTCAGCAAAGTAAGCCCTTAGGCAAGCAATACTACCCAAACCTCATCGCCCATTCTCGCAAGCAGGCTTCGTTCTTCTTCACGACCTACCCTTCGATACACTTGGCCCATCTGCTTTTTCATATCCATACAAGATCCGTTACCAAATCTAGGAAAAATGCCCGCCTTCATCCTTATCCCCATCTTTGCCATCATTCTCTTCGTGGTTTATCTCTAGCAGAGAGTCCGCGCAAACTTGGTGATCGAGAGACAGGAGATCAACTGGATTCCACCCATCGGCGAGGATGGCTGGGTCGAGGGTAACTTTTATGCTTCGGAGATGACTTGGACTACGCACTACTAAGCTGCCTTCTGTGGAAGAAAGATGACTTCTTGCATTTTTGGGGGGTTTTCTTTCTGTTTCTTTTTCATTCTGTTGCTACTTTCTCCGCCTGAACCTGTCAACGAGCTCCTCGTCTTGTCAGCGACTTACAATCATACTGTCGAGGTGTGTTTTCCCGACCGTCAACAGGGTCTTCTCTCTTCTGACTAGATTCGGACCATGATGCGTACCGAAGCTAACATAATCTCAAAAGACTGCAGGGAAGTTCTTCTTCGGTAAGAAGAAGAACAATCTTGTTCTGGGAGGGACGTCCCGAAGAGGCAAGAAGAGGAAAGAGAACGGTTTTGGAACCTGGGGGACGTTGAAGTCATCAAGTATTCACGCTGGCCTGGGACTGGTCTTTAAGGTATGTACTCTCCCGCCTGGTGGTGGCAGAACTAGATTCTGCAGTCGCTCAAGCCGGCCGACGAATTCGTCGCTGGCCTGAGCGGCGGAGCCATCGAATTCTCCTCAACTTCCATGTATGGCAGCTGACAGATCTCTTCAAGGCAGGCAACTGATTTTCATTCGGTGCTTTTATCTTCATACTACACGAATTAAGATCACTACAAGCAACAAGTCTTTTAATAATAAAGAACTTTGATGATCTATCTTCCGATAGTCTTGTATTTCATGCTCTTGATGTATCCCGTCGCCAACATTGTGTTCTGCCACTACCAACCGAACCCCTTGCTGGCTGGGTTTTGGAGAGGCTTGAGTGATGCTAACATTTACCCCTTGCCCGACATTATTGAAAGAATCAGGTCCTAGACCAAGGCTCAGGGCTCCACCAGTACATTGTTTCAAGGCTTACTTCGAAAGAGGTTCTGACCGGTTTTGGAATTTCGATTTCAAAATCAGGGCTTACTGCTCGCTTGTCCTAGGTAGTCTGGAGTCCAGTTATCAAGTAAGTGTGATCTTAAGGTGCAGCATGGGAGTAGACAAAACAAGACTAACGTTGGAATAGATGTGATCTGAGCAAAATCATCTCATGTCAGATAAGAAACTGACAGTTGATTTCAGACATCTTGCGAAGCTTTCTAGCTCTCACAGTCAAATTCCCATGACCAAACTATCGCTCTCGCAGCTCGGTAGATAGGCTTAGGATATCAAATGACATCAACAATAATGAAGCCTGGCTAACTTTTGCAGAACCACCAGAGATGCACGATCGGCCACGACCGAACTCGCTTGAATTTAAAGGAAGAATCGATGATACCAAGAATACAAAAAGCACATTTTCGACTGTAATAATAGGTTACACCCGACACTCGAACGTTACAGAACAATACGAAGGTCCGCCGAAGTTACGCAAGTCCTCCAGAGCCGAGACGGTCGATTTCTTTGAAAGAACAAGGAGAATTCCATAAATTGAGTTTACATCAACCAACAAGCTGCCACACTGTTGTTACCAGTCCCATGCTGTTTGCAGGCCAGTTACGACTGCATATTGATTCCCACTGACTGATTTATAACTTAGATTAGAGAATCAGATTTACACATCCAGGCCTAAGTCCCCTACTTTCCAAGGCCCTTACTTGGATTCCTCATCACTCATATGCCAATAGGTCTTGTCAGGACTGATCATGCTCTAGCACAGGCTCGCCCAAAAGAGAATACAATACAGTGCTTCTAAGAAATGGCGACCCAGCAGAGGTCTTCTATGGCCATGCTGCACCCAGCTGAGCCGTCGAAACCAAGGTTACCTGCCACTCTTCCTCCCCTCCGGAGCTCGACTTCGATCAGAGGCCATGACATTCTCGGTGTCAACCGGCTTCTCAACCTAGGGCACTACCAGAGGTCCCGGCTCTACTATCTATCTAGAGAGAGATATCTACCGCCATTACCGCCGTTCTCATCGTTATTACATTTCACAATAACTCGTCGTTTGATATCAGGAATGGTTTGACGAACAGAGAAACCGTGTCAGGATTCAAATCCTTGCCAAGGCGTATATCATATCTATACACTAGATAAGCTCCAGCCTGGTATGTCTAAAATATGATGCCTCGAGACATAAACTCTATGACTGACGGAAAGTTGCTCATACACAGAGAAAGGTTACGAGAAACCAGCCAAAGAAAGTTAGAAGAACTCCAGCATTTACCGGCACGAACACCTAACATCCCTTTCGTCTGCTAGGCTTCGTCACAGTCGATGTATAGAGCTCACATCATGCAGCTGCCATTCGTTCAATCTCAACATCCACCTCGTCAATCTTAAATGCAGTTGGAATAAACTTTCTTTGACTACGCTAGCTACCACAGTGTCTGCTCAGAGCGAAATAGAGTCTACCCCTGACCGTATGTTGCCAACATAAAACTTCTCGAACGCAAACCTGCTGGCCTCTCCGGCAAAGTATCATTGATGACTAACTCAGTATTCTTCATTCGAGCTCCTCTCTTATAGCTAGCTGAAGAGTAGGCGCAATCAGTGGACTGGGGGAGCTTGTACTAATGTTTATTTATATCTTAGAGAATATTCTACACCCACTCCGCTGCTCCCGTTGCCCTCCCCGGAATCACAACACTGAAAGAGGCGTCTTATTGAGGTTTAGCTCCAGTTTAGCTCTCTGGAATGTCATAATTTGTATTATTTCTACTGGCCATGGGTTTTCACGATACTAACCTACAAGTCTACTGCCCCTAGGAGGTTTGGTAAAAGCAGATTCTGGAAGACGAAGTTGACCGCTTCAGATCACGATGTGCCTGAGCATATCCATCATATACACAGCACTTCAGGTCATGGGTGCGTCAGCAGAGTCATGTGAATCAATATGGACCAGAGGCATTCAGCTTACAGCTTGTCGCAACAACTTGTGCATATTGGGGTACCGAGCGAGAGATCCATGGCGAGTTTAGTGAGCTCCTCTCACCCCGTGGCTCGTGAGCTTTCAAGTACAGTGACTTTGAGGAATCTACTTGAGCTTTTACGAGCCCAGAGTCGACGTCGCCGACTGCGTTTACTGAACAAAATTCGAAAATAGCGAGCAGCAAACCCATTCATGGCAATAGTCAAAGAAGAGACGTGAGTTTTCGAATGTGCTATCAGCAGAATGGCATGAACTGATATTCTAGCGTCCTTCACGTATTGTCCTGTTGACCGGCACTGAAGCCTAGAGTGGTGCTGAAGCAAGACGAACACAACAGACTGTCAAGGCCCTTGGTCTAGAGGATGGGAATCTGTGCCATCATACCTTTCAAGGTTCATTGTCTGATCTTGGATATGCAAGGCCATCCCCCTACCGCTTGATCTACAAGAGTATCCAACACTTCTCATGATCCCGTCCTTCGGTTGGATGTTGGTCCGATGCTGTGCTGTGACAAAGGATGAATGCTAACCCAGCTTCCAACAGATTTCGAAACACAAGATTTCAGAGAGAACAAGCGATCGATATACTTCCGAACCAAAAAATATTATACATATGCTACAGTGTGATGCTGACAGCCCTAAGCCCGGAGAGCTCATGTACGATCCGCAAGCCAGCACAATACAAGGGCCAATTAAGAAGAAAAACGGGAGGAAAACGAATTACAACGAAGTTGGTTTTCACTCATGGAACTAAGAGCTGAACCTTTCCACCCTTGTTGTCGTATTTGGACCTCCGTTGGCGTTTGAAAATGTCAAATGTCAAAGCATCACGGCCCGTGGCACCAGCTTATCCAGACCGCATCAACTCTCCTAGGCTTGTATTTCGTGCTAAGTTTCTAGATATCATGCTTGATTCCCCGTAGCCAGGGTTATGTGGTTGTCTGAACTATTCACATCTTGGCATTGCTCAGCTGCACATTTTGTCAAAGTTGAAAGAATCATATGTTTAACTCTAATTATGCTACCTCTTCCATGAAATAGATTACTCGTCTTCCGGACCCGGGAAAAGATCTTTGTACTTCAACAGGGCTTCCTGGAATGGCAATGGCTTTCTCCCTGTCAACTTCTCGACGTGATCAGTCGTCTCCTTCATGTGGGCTTCAGCCACCATCTCTCCGCAGCACATCAAATCTCCAATGCAGAGCTTCATCGGCAACTGGGAAAAGTCACCAAAGAAGTCAGTGGGAAGCCCATGATCCAGCCACCACTGCTTGAGTTCGTCGTCTGGCATATCCACGAGCTCTCCCTGGTAACCAGTCTGGCTACACATCCAATCGAAAACTTGCTGATTCTCGACAGCCTCCGGACCAGTAATGTCGTATACAGTGTTTGGCTCTCCCTTGCCAAGCAGCAAGGCAGCCTGTACGCGCCCGCAGTCCTCTCTTGCAACGTAGGCGCCAGCTTGGCCGTGGGTATTCGTCAACCATCGGTCGCCGCAGAATTTCCAAGAGGGAGCAAACAAGGTTGGGATATTGTCGGCGTATAGGTAGTTACGCTGAATATTATACTCCAGCCCGGATGCATAGATGATCTTTTCAATGAAGTGATGGTCTCGTGGCAGGAAGGGAATATCTTCTTCATTCTCAGCTTCAATGCCAGCTCCGACGAAGGACGTGTAGCAAACGCGCTTCACGCCGCATTCTTTGGCGGCGTCAACTACAGATTGGGCCTGACGTCGACGTCCTTCGCCAAAGAGCCACGTCGAGATGAAAGACACAGCTTCGGCGCCTTCGAATACCGGCTTGAGGCTCTCGATGTCGTCGTAAGTGGCAACGGTGATCGTCGCGCCCTTCTCTGTCCAGGTCTGACGTAGCTCAGAGGGGATTGCCTCCTCTTTGTAGGTTGTGAAGATGAGCTCGTCTTCTGGGTTGGCAATTTCGACAGCGAAACTGGCGGCTACCCTGCCGAGGTTGCCATCGACACCTGTAAGAACGTACTTGGGCATATTGATTTGAAGACTGAGGATGAAGAAGTAAGATAGTGCAATAGAGACTTTGCTTTGTTCGTTTTTGAATTGCCGTGAGTGAGACCTTCTATGTAGCTCGCTTCATACTCCGAGTTTGTGGATATCATGACGACAACGTCAACTGATGAATGGAGCTGACGAAGCCCGAGAATCAGATCACCCTAAATCGCATCCACAGTCATGTCATTTACCAACCAAGTAAAACCAGTCCTCCGGATAGAAGCTAACCATATAAAGCGTTACAATTCCGAAATACCCCTGACCTGGAGTTAATTGTAGCGGTCACGGCACTCGCGGGATCTTGACCCAGACTGGCGGTAAAACCGCATTAACAGACAATCTCATGATAGGGCCCTATTACATAACATCTGACAACTCTTGGAGTTACATCGACTGCCGCGAAAACATGATAGACATCATACCAGTATCACACCGACATTGAAAGAGCCCCCCACGAATACGATATAGGGGAAGCCGCCGGAGCCGGTCCGGCAGAATTCAGGTGGCCATTACATCCATTCATTGTGCCTGACCGTATTAGTTAGTTCTTGATTAACCAAGCATATACGTACTATACGTACCCCCCAAAAAGAAACGAAAGGACATCGCGACTGAAACACAAACACAGGCACTCCAGGAAAAAAGAAATGATGAGACTGGGATTCGAACCCAGGAGGATTGCTCCATCAGGAATCTTAGGTTGTTAAGGTGACCTTAACCTGACGCCATAACCAACTCGGCCATCTCACCCAGGGTCCTTAGGAAGGACCCGCTTGATTGGGGACCCGAGCACGAAGAACAGCTCATGTGGGAACTCTGAGCCGTTGGCAACGATAGATTCAACGTTTAACACAGACTGAACCTCCTCTTCACACACGTGCCCTCGTCACAAAGGTAGTGGTAAAATCTCGCAGGGTTTCCATCATCCTTGCAGCTTCCTCTGATCTCTGAAGCATCTCCAAAGTCGGTTCTATCCGATCAATCCGGTGAAGTCCTCGGGTTTCCTAGTTCTACTAATGATGAGCATAGGGTCATTCGCAGCTTGAAAGACGATGCTGGGGCTGACTCAATCTGGAGTGCAGACCTTTACCCAGCAAACTAGTCCTAGCCAGAAGCCTAAAGAAACTTTTACTATTGCTTGTTGCTCTAGCCTCTTTCGAGCAACATCATAGCCGGTATCCCGTTCTTCATCGCAGGCTCCAGCATCCTCGAGCTCATGGACCATCCCACACCCTAACTGCAGTTCCCATTCATCCTTAGAAAGTACAAACATCGACCAGGAAGGCCATCAGGTCAAGTTCCATCATTAAGAAACGAAGGGGGGGACTGAAGGCTCCGAAACATGGATGGATTGAAACCACGGTATTCTTCCTATCATCTACCGCTTAACTGTTTACTAGCAACTTTGATTCTACTAGTTTTTAATGGAGAAACTGGTCGACTGCGCCTTTCGATGGTCAAGTCGACAAGCATAAGGACTTGGAACGAAAGAAGCGAAAATGATGTCCCTTCAGTGATGCATCCCTAGGTAGTTTAGTGAGAAGATACCGCCCTCGTCTATGCTCTAATCGAGTTCCGAAGTTAAAGAATCTGTCAAGGCCAGGTCGTTTCATACATGATCTTGAAGCCGTGTTCGCCGTACTGGTGAGGTTGGATAATGGCATGTGTGCGTAGTCATCACTCAATCAGCCTATGGAGAAACCACAACTACGAAATCAAGATCACACAGCCCAGCCCAAATATCTTCTTTGTAATTCAACATTAGCTATATTATCGTAGGTAATAATAGTACATTTATAGTTCTTGAAACCATCCGTCTATGTCATCCATCGCCAATCATGACCACGTTGCTTCATAAGCCATGCTACACTCCGGGCAGACCGAGAACCTGTCTCACAGCCGGGACGAAGCGAGGCACCATGTAAACGATAGAATAGGCTATCGCTGCGGTCAAAAGTCCCGTAAACTAAGAGTGTTAGCTTCATCTCAATCCAATCTTGCCAGAGGTCATGCTTACCTTCTCAAACCAGGTATGGAAGTAAATAGCTGTCATCAACAGCATCCACAGGCTCAGACCCATCACGCCGACTGCGAACTTGCCACCCAGTCCGAGAGAGGGCCTATTCGTACCTTCGCTGGTAGCGGTCTCGGATTCGACGTTGGCGCTCTTCAACGCCCCATCCGCCATGACGACACACCTCTCCTCGGTCTGGGAGCCCGACCACTTGAAGACCGCCCATCCAACCTCTTGCATGAGAAACGCAGTACCAAGCGTGAGAAGAAACACATGGCCGGAGATATCATGTCCACCCTTCCACTTGCCCCCCGCCGCCTTGCAAGCCACCCCAGTCACCATCTCACCCAAGCTGGTATCACCCATCTCAATCTCCCTCCTCGCCAGCTCACACTTGCCCCCCGTCCAGCGGAACCCGCGATCAATAATCGGCGGACCAAAGCACCACTGGGTCACAAGGAACCACAACGCCGTGACCGCCGCCCACCGCAGACCAGCCCGGACTCTGCGTAACCCAACCGCCGTGCTCGGATGGCTAAAGACAAAGACGGCAAAGGCGACCGTGATCCACGCCCAGCCGCGCTTGACGAAGAAGACATTGAAGATATTCGACTTTCGCGCAAAGTAGCTCGGAGAAACAGCCGGGTCCTGGACGTGGGACTGCGTGATGTGATCGTACGGCGCGGCGCGGGACTGGGGCGAAAGGATAGAGAAGATGGTGCCGAAGACGAGCACAGCCGGGAAGACGGCGAGGCAGACGCTCTCCATGGGTGTGGGAAGGAACGGAGATGTACGCGGCGTAGAAGTCGAGGTTGAGGAGCTTGGTGTCGCCATATTCGTGTCCTCTAAACGGTGGGAGGCCGCTCCAGCGGCTCGACGGGACGTGGCCATGTGGGAGAGGGAGCGGATGCAAAGGATGCCAAGAGAACGGAAGACGATTGCTGGGGAAATCAGATTCTGCGTCGCATGAAGCTCAATGAGGGTAGGAAAGGGCGGTGGCCAAAGAAAGTAGAGATCTTATTGCTGGAAGTTTCGACAAGGAACCAGAGGGACTAACCAGCTAGTTCCTGGAGGTTATGACGTCTGCGCTCAGGGACAGCTTGCGATGTGGGCGGCAACGGCGGGACAATATTCCGGAAGCCCAACACCACCAAAGCCAAAGCTCACCTCCCAGGGGTCCCCTTGCCCACAACCACCAGGCAGCCAGCTGCTCACTTGTTCCTTTAAAGGCTTTGGTAATTATACTTGCTGTCAGCGATGTAGCCACTTTTCAGACTGGGATTATTAAATTAATCTATACCTGCTAGTTCACCTTTCGGGGGGAGCTTCATCGCTTTTTGGCAAGTCCCAGAAAATCGTTCATCTCCGAGGTCTTGCGTTCGAAATGGTATAAGACTTCGTGCTGCTTTTTTTCCCCTTTTTTTATGTGGATTAGTTAAATTGCCTGCCGCACCAAAACCATAGCGTACCACTCTATGTAGGGAATTTCCAGTATAATTCAGGTTCTCTTCCCAGTCATTGAGAAATGTGTTGCTTCTTTGCTGTCTCTATCCACCACTGGATTTCATGGCCATTTTTTACGATGTGGTCAGCGAAGAGGGTGACCCACTATCTATTGGGCTATCCCTTATATAGCCTAGTGTCGCGCTAGCCCACCAGCGAAGTAGCTCTAATCCATGCGAGTTAAGGGGCAACTTATGCATTGGTTCCACCTTCGGGGGGAGGCATCTTCGCTTTCTTTTTTAGGCAAGTCCGCAAAGGTCTCGAGTTCGAAAACAACAAAAGATTTGACCTTTGTCCTTTTTTTGTTGTTCCTTTCCTTTGTCCAGGACCACCAGCCACCCGCTGACGCTTCTTCCTTGATATACCCCTGTGACTGACAGCATTGTCAGTGAAGCAGCTCACAAGAAAGTTTATTGACTCAGCATTTCGTTGCGCTTTGACGTAACTCTGACTGGGACGGTTACGATTCTCTCCATCTTCGCTTTTTGGCAAGTAAATCACGAGATAGGTGACAAATCGTCACAAGTTCGAACTAATTGCTTTTTTTTTGTTCGTGTTTTTTAACTGTAAAGTCGTGAAGGAACGATCTTTTTCTATCTCGAAACACAGAAAGACTGGTTCTTGTTTACTTAGACAATGTCTTCTTCAGCCTGTTCCTTGGCCCCCCCTTATCTCCAAGTTGAACTCCACCACTTGTCATCCCCCAACACCCATTGATCCTCTAACCGCCCGACCCTTGCCGCCTCCCACCCAGTGGTATTTAATACCATCTAGTCATGACAAGACCAGCGAAGTAGCTCAACTCTCAGCGTCGTCACCGCAAATGTAAATGTGGGTTTTACTCATGTTTCTCTATGGTTCTTCTTCGGGAGAGGCATCTTCGCTTTTTGGCAACCAATGCCTCCAGGCTCCCGTCAAGTTTTGGGTTCGAAAGACATGGTATTCCTTTTTGCCTCCATAGACAAACATACATTCAACTCAAATAATAAGATCCTACCCAGTACATACACGTTTTTTTTTATTCACGTCCTTGTCAAATTCTCTCCCATTGACTCTACTTCTCCCTCTCCAAGTTAAGCCCACACATCCAGACGTCTATCCATCTAGGCATCAGCGCTCCATCCTACCACTTTCGCTCGCCGAATGCGTCATCCAACACACCCCCTGCTCAACCCCCAACAACCAGTCCCCATGAACCCATTTCCTTTATATTCCATTCCAAAAGCACAGGTTTCCAGCGAAGTAGCAGCAAACCAAACTTGAAACACCGCAGTGCGTCGGAGCATGCGGAACCCTTGGGACCCCTGGCGAGGGGACTCTTCGCTTTTTGGCAACCAAAAGCTCCGAACATGACGGAGTTGTATGTTCGATTCACTTTAGGGTTCCTTTTTGCTCATTGCTCGTTGTCCAGCTCCTCAAGTAATCTCAGCACATCCCAACCACCACATGCAAGCAGTATTACTACACCTCAAACACACCACACACTTCACCAGTCAGCAATATCTCAAGACCTTTGATAGCGCTCTGATTCATTCATCTACGCTACATACACATCCCTCCCTTTTCGGGTGCAATCCTCGTCTCCCCATGTCCATTGTCCTCAACTCCAAGATCCCTTTACACAAAGTAAACAGCAAACAGCAAGAAAACATCAAATCCCAAAAAACTGTGCCGGCCCGTAGTAATGCGGAATAACACATGAGTGGAAGCTTAATAAAAGTACAAAGACGTGAAAGAAAAGGGAAGGAAAGCGCTCTTCAACCGGTTCGTGAAGGCGTATATACGTCCCGAGGGCGATACGTTCAATACGGTGGGGGCGTGGTACTAGCCGTAACCGTGTACGTGACGGCGATGGTGATGGTCGAGGATTTGCAGCCATCTGCTTCATATGAAGTTGGGGCAGCAGTGGCCTCGACTGGAGTGGTGTGGGAGCTGCCGCCGGTGCTGATACTGGCACTGGTACTAGTGCTGGTGCCAGTACCGACACTGATGCTTGTACTCGTGCTGGTGCCAATGTCGAGGCTCGTGCTAGAACTGACACCCCCCTCCTCTTCACCTTCGTCCACTTCGCCATCCTATGACGAAGAAAACAGGGCCAGGGCAGCGCAAAAGTTGTTTCGGTTGTCAGAGTCGAGAGCCGCAGACTGACCGTCCACGGTCACCATGTTGACACTAGCCTTGGTGCTGATGCCATACAGGTGAACCTGCGAGCTCTCGATGCTGATCATGTTGTCCTGGCAGTTGTTGAGCGGCACGCACTCCTGGTCGTAGTTGTTGAAGAAGCTGTAGAGGCCGCCACCGTAGATGAAGATATCCTTGGACTCCATCGCTCGGACGCCCCAGGTGCGAGCGCACGTGGTAGAGTCGCCGGTGCACGTGGCCGAGAAGTCGGGGTCGAAGAAGTCAGCGTTGACAGTGAAGGGCACGTTGGCATCGGGGTTGCCCTGGAAGTAGGCCGTCTCGGTCTGAATAAGGGACATGTAGACGTTGGCCGCCTTGGTCATCTGGTAGTTGTAAAGAACGTTGTGCTCCGAGGCAGTGCCCCAGAGCCAGGCACCCTTGGTGCTCTCAATAAGAATACCACGGCCGTTATAAATGTTGATCTGGGAGTGATCCGACAGATCGAGCTCGTGGTCGGCCACCCAGAGCCAGGTGTTCTCCATATAGATGCTGGCCTCCGAAGTGACGTGAAGCAGCATAAAGGAGCCCTCGCACTGAGGATCGGGCTGGGTCTCAACCTTGGGGGTCTTCTTGCAGGTGTCAGACTGGAGCTGAGTACCAGCGGAGCCACCGACGCGGAAGTGCACATCAAAGAGACCAGCGGAGCCGGGTGTCTCACCAGCGACGTTGAACTCCATGAGGATGGCACCGGGCTGGGGACCGAGAGTCTCGAACATGAGGTCTTGCATCTCAATATTGCCGACATCACCCTTCTGACCAACCCGCCAGACAGGCTTGGGGTTGGCCTGGTCCTTGAAGTTCTTGTCACCACCAGCCATGATGAGAGCCCAAACCTCACCGACGACCTTGACATTCTTGGGAACATTGACAGTGTCGGTAATGACGTAAGCGCCGTGGTCAAAGTAGACGATCTCATTCTCGCCAATGCTGTCAAAGACAGCCTGAATAGCGGCGGTATCATCGGACGAGCCATCACCCTTGGCACCCTTGGTCTTGACAGACACAAACTTGCTAGCGGGGACGTTGTTGTACTGAGGCTTGCTCTTGGTGACGACGTTGCCGGCGCTGTCGAGGAGAGCCTCGGGCTTCTGAATGGGCGACTGGGTATCCTGGACGGCTTGGCCATCACCACCGATGTAAGTGCGGCCCTGGACCCAGGAGTCGATCTTGACGTTGCCGGTGAGAACGGTGGCTTCGGTTCCGCCGTTCTTGACAGCAACGGGGACATTGCTAGACATATCGACATTGTCAAGGATAAGAGTTCCGTTGGTACCAGTCTGGGCAGGGTCGTAAAGGGTGGAGATACCAACGGCGGTGTTAGAGATCTTGCTGTCGAGGAGCAGGATGGAGCCGACGTTCTGAACACCCTCTCCGGAAGTCATGTCAATACCGATACCGCTGCCGTCGATGTTGAGACCGTGGAAGGCCCAAGCCCAGTTCCAGTTCATGTAGATGGCGGTGTTGCAGTTGCGGAAGGTCATGTTGCGAGAAGTGAACTGCTGGCTGCCGACAAAGGCACCATATCGGCCACCGATGAAAGTGAGGTCCGTCATGAAGCCTCCAGAGCCATTGTCAATAAAGAGACCCTGTTGAACGTTGTCCTCGGCGGGGTCCTCGATCATGTGGAACTCGATGTTCTGGAGAGAAGTAGCCTGGGCGACCTGCCAGTGGATACCAGTACCGGAGGTCTTGGGCAAGCCGGTCAGGTCGATCTTGAAGTTGCGGATCTGACGGAAGAAGTTGTTCTGGTTGGTGTGCCAGTTGGTGCCCTGGTCGTCGTACGGGTTGGCGTCAATAACGGCCATACCTTCGAAGTTGGCAGCCGCCTTGATGACCGGGAGAGACTGGGCATCTCCGACCATGTGGGTGTAGTAGTGGGGGAGGAGTGGCTTAGAAACCACATAGGTACCGGGAGGGAAGTAAACCAGAGCGGGCGTGACAGTGCTGGAGTCGCAGCCCTTGCCACAGCGGTTGCCGTCGCTCATGGCGGCGTTGATGGCCTCGGTATCGTCAGAGCTGCCATCACCCTTGGCGCCATAGTCCTTGACATTGCGGAAGATCTTGTAGTCGGCAGAACCGTAGGCCGCAACGCCCTGCCTCTCGATAGTGGCGAGCCACCAGGAGGAATCTCCGGGGACAGCGTAGGAAACCCCCTCTTCGGCAGGAGCAGGAGAGGCTGAAGGTGCCGCGTGGGCGGGGAGAGAGATGAGGCCCAAGGCCAGGATAGACGCGGTGAGGATCGATGAGAGCCCCATGATGACGATGTAGAACCAGCTAAACGAGGTCTTCCGGGGTTTCGGGTTCGGGGGTTGATCAAATGAGAGTGATGGTGTTGATGTTCCAGTCAGAGGCTGAAGACAGTGATCAGGTTAGCCGTGTGTGCTTGCTTGTTGTCGATCGAAATGTGTGTCTTGGATGGGTATCAAGAGGCAAGGCCCGGATGAGGGGTGTTGTGTTCATGTAGAGAGAGCACCTGTGTGTGCGTGTGTGTGTGTGTGTGCTTTTTGTGAGAAAGGAGAGTGAGGTATTGAGAGTTGAGAAATGAAAAGAATGTTCAAATGAGTGGTGAATGCCAATAGGCAAACGGAAGACAGTTGAATGAGAGGCGATAAACAGAAAACAGAAGTAAACGATGGGAGTTGAGGGTGAATGGATCAACGAACGAACGGAGAGACATGATGTATTCAACTACCGGCAGTCGTTGATTGCGAGGACAGCCCCCCCTGTGTGCCATGACTCCGAACAGGTCTAGTCATGCAGGGAGTTGTGATGGCCGTTGGTAGTCACCAATAGATCTCATCGTAAACAGCCAGCCAAGCACTTGCTTCGGCCCGTATCTCAATGAGCAGGATAAGTGCCATGCATGAGAAGAGAGCAGGCTTTTATGAGCCGTCTTGGCAGATGTGGTAATAAAAAAGCAACAACGAGACAACGCCTTTGAGATCACTTACCAGTCAAACACAGGCAAGGCTGCAGTAGTTGAAGAGCTAAGAGAAAGCCACTACAGGAGAAAAAAAGGAATGGGTGGACGGTTGGCACAAATAAATAAAAGTTGTCCGGGAAAAGTGAAGGCGGGTTGAGAAGCCAAGAAATGAACGAAGTTGTGCCAGACAATCAACGATAGAGAGGGAGAGACAAACACACCCACACACACGAAAGAGCGCGTGCGTGATGAAGGCGAAAAGGACAGTCGGTGGTTGAAGGTGGAGATGGAAGAGAAAATGAAGGGAGATGCCGGTACAGAAAGGGAGAGCAAGAGCAAATGGAAGGGGAGGAAAAGAAGTGGCAGGCACACGCGGTTTGAGTGTCTTATATGTGACATGGGACTAATGACCAGAGTTGCAATGACCTCTCAAAACCGACGGAGACTAAGGGGAGACGGGAAATGGGGGGGGGGGTGTCAGTGAAGGAGAGAGTTGTCGTCCTCACCTCGTCGTCTTCGTCTCCATCATAGCAGCGGACAGGGATGTATTCATGGTTGACAAGGATGTCTCTACCGCCGTCGGATGGCATCCGGCGTTTCTGGTGTCTCTGGGTGGACGCGGCGCCACCCATCGATGAGGTGGAACCATCCATGATAGAGAAGATCAGGGACTCGAGGGGACTATGGGCAGAGCGAGAAGCGGTCGTGAGGGGATTGCCATTGGTTATGGGACGTCACGGCTGTTTCAAACAGGGTCTGTCGAACAGGACATGGGGCCAAAGCGTGTGAAGATGAAGCAAAAGGGATAAAAGATAGGTATAACGCTACTTGTATGGATAAACGAGAGTTCAAGGAGTGTGAGTATGAGTAGGAGTAGGTCTCAATGCCATGAGCTCGAGTCGAGATCGATCCCGACACCACCGCAGCTTGTCTTCAGCGCGAAGTATGTCTGTCACACAACAGGAGGTAAACAAAGCAGAACAAAGTGAGAGAGAAAAGAAAAGAAAAGGAAAACAAAGCACAGACTCCTCTCTGGGAAAATGCGATCGTCGATACTAACGACACCCAATCCCGAACCCAAAGCCTTTGCGACGCCCAAAGCGGAAAAGACACAAAACTTAGCGCTCTGTTTCAGTGATGGCCCTGGACCAAGTCAGCGTGTGGCTTAGAGGGACCCTTGGAAGCGGAAACCGGGGTGTCTTGTACGGAGTACCTGAGGGATGTGGAGGGCAGGGAGCCGCGGTGTAAAGTGTTCGAAGATCGGATGGGAATCCTTCGGGTCGTCCGTTGATGGATGTTGGATGCATTGATTGACAAGTTGATCGGGGGTGTGCCTTGCAGGTATGTGTGTACCTACATAGAACCACATGGTCTGGCGTCTCATAGAAAAATATGTTGTGTTGTGTTGATCTAGCTGTCAAGTTTCCATTCAGCATGTCTCATACCTAACTACCTCTTCTAGGGACACAGATGTGCGCGGACCATCGGGTTGAGCGAGTGTTGGACAAAGTTCAAGCCTCTTCATTTCCGCATGCCTGTGCTCATAGGAAAGAATGGATGGAAGACTTGCCCAAGCCAGATGACTCCCTCCTCAACTGTCGTGTCCTTTGTCGACACTCACCTCCCCTCAGGAATTCAACCCTCTACCCCCTCTCGAACCATTCCAGCCAGTCCCTCTCTCTCACACACAACCTCCTCCAGCATCAATACCGTCCCTTAATTAGTTCCCCCTCCCCTGGTCCACGCCACACCCAAACCCGCGCCGCTCTCCCCCTCGTCCACCAACCGCCAACGAATCCCATCATCCCCAACCTGTCTCAATCAACCTGCGTCATCGCCCCAAACACGCGCGCGACAAGTCCTCCCCCCTGGAGCGTGCTCCCCTCGAGACAACCGCCGAGGTGGTCCCGTTGATAGGATCACATGTTGTCTGAATCTTCCTCAGGATCTGGACTTTTGGGCTAATCGAGGGCAACCACTCCACCACAGCGGCTATCGTCAAGTCATGTCGTCCACTGCATCGGGTTTTCGTCTCGAAGCGAAAGACCTCATGGCATGTTCAGCTCTGGCGCCGGCAAACCCGTCGCTATTCCCAAGACAACGACTCACCTCAGCTTTTCCCCAAAACTCCCTTTCCACTTACCCGAGCCAGTGGACTCAACTAACTACCTGCCGCTCTCAAACATCGCTTCCATAGATTGTTTTTTTTTCTTCTTTTTTTCCCACGAATATCTCACTTGCCATCCTAATCCCGTAAATGTCAGACCATACCGTAGTAGCCGCCCTCCGCCACCCCGTTTCGAAACATCATGGCCGCCTCCAACCTGACCCATTTGACTCGCTCTCATAACCTAGCGGACGGAGGCAGCCAAGCGCGCGAAACAAGTCTATCTCGTCCGCATACGTAGAGCGCCATCCCGACGTTTCAACGCCATCGATGGCCGTTTGTATCCGTCGCCATGTGGCCAATGCAGCATGTCATGTCTGTCATCCACTGGCTGGCACATGTCCAACGCAGCAGGTGAGATAACAAAAGGTAGGAGGTAAAGTCGACGTCCCACGGTACCTGTTTCAAAGAATCATCGGATCTTGATCACACTACTTGCTGCTTGAGACAACATTACCTAGATCCGATCTAATAGTACGAATAAAGTCTCGGACGTTCCGCACTTCCATGAGACTGACTTCCCTGCTCATCCTCGCCTTTCTGACTCTTCAACACCACATTCACAGGCGTTATCCCAACGATATGTCTCTCTATCTCACATGTCGTGTTTCGTCCCACCTCCCCTTCACGATCCCTCATCTCAGACTCAGCTTGGCCCAAAGCCCACACGGTATCAAGTCAACGCATCTTGCTTGTCCCCGTCATCTCGCTGCTGTTACATCACGATGCCCCTGACCTGCCCTGACCCGTGACAGCTTCGAAACAAAGATCGATTTTGTCTCCGCTCTGCTGATAGATCCTTAATGAAGAGATACAAAGTAGCTAGGTATGACTGGCTTTCCACATGAGCCTCCCAATGGAAATAAATTATCATGGACATCACCAAACACCATCAGCAAATCGTTCGCACATTCAGATACAAAACTCCAACAGTGGTTTTTCTTACAAACTCCCAATCGCTAGCTACAAATCCATTATCACAAAAGCCTCCCAGCAAGATCCTAACAAGTTCTTCGCCACATGCCACGGGGTGCCCCGTGAGGATACACCCATGTTTCCAAAGCATCGGACCGAGTGTCCCTAAAACCCCCCTCAACACTTATGGACAAAGTCTACCCACCCAGTCTGCAAAGTCGTGAATTCGTCATAGCCATCATGACCTCGACCCCGCGAGGTCATCTGGCGTCCATTACGGCGCTGTCGCCTATTACTTGGAAATGAAACCTTTGACGCCTATTTCCTCAACCCTCAACCCTCAACCTCTGACAAGGTCTGACAAGGTCTGACAAGGTCTGACAAGCCATAAATAGCTGGGCTCAGATGAACCCGCCTTCTTCTCCGGCCGGTCGGCGCGTCTCGAGCATTTTGATGCCGTCAATGTCGGCACCAAAATCCATGATCAGAATCTTCGGGTCCTGCCCAGTACTGACGATTCGTCGATAGTCGCTCTTCGCGCTCAGCACCCAGCTAGCGTGCCATCGCGGGAAGTCCAACAGCTGGTTGCCTGTCTCCATGTCCCACACTTTGATGTCCGTATCGTAGCTGCCGCTGATGAGTCGCCCGCTAACACTGTCTATGTGCAGGCTTCGGACCAGATTCTCGTGCGCAGTCATCTTGTGTAGGCACTCGCCCGTGTTGGCATCCCAGATCCGGATCACCTTGTCGTTGCCGGCCGAGGCGATGTATCGACCGTCCTCCGAGAACTGCGAGCAGGCAAGGCCCTTGGTGTGACCGGCAAATTCCCGAATATTCTTGCCCGTGTCGATGTTCCACAGCTTGACGCGGAAATCTCCGGAGCAAGACACGATTGTGTTGGCCCGCATCTGGACTGCGTTGACAGGTCCACTGTGGCCCCGTAGCTGTTTCAAAAGACCTCCTGTCTTGCGGTCCCAGACGCAGATGCTAAAGTCCTTGCTACAGGTGACAATGTGCTTCTGGTCAAAGGCAAGATCCAGAACCGCCGCGGTGTGGTGTTGGAGGCGCTGAATGGGTCGATATCCGGCCCGCACATTGTAGACAATGCAAGTCGAGTCGGAAGATCCAGTAACGAGGATGTCGTCGTCGTACTGGAGACACAGGATCGACGCCATGTGGTGGGTAGGGAATGAGACGAGTCTGGGCATCGAGACTGCCGATTGCTGGCCGTCGGAACCTGTCGCGTAATGAACAGGGTTGCCATCCTCGTCTAGGAGCATGCTAGGGTCATTGATGACATCGGGGGGACCGATAGCCATCTTGCACTCCAAGGTATCCATGTCCCAAATTCGGATGGTCTTGTCTCGTGAGCCAGTGATGATCTTGCGTCTGGTAAAAGTGTTAGCGTTTCCGCCCTGCGTAGGAGGAAAGAGATTGAAACATACTCATCAAACTGCAGGCAATAGATACTATCCTTATGCCCGTTGAGATACACAGGACGGGCCTTGCCGGCCTTCCATCTGTGGCTCAGTTGTTGCTTGACCCGGTAGATCTCTCTCCAATCGTTGTCGGGAGAAATGCGAGGCATACCGAGTCCAGTGCCAGGGGCGACAGGTTCACTGGTGGCATATGTGGTCGTTGTCTCGCGAAGACAAGACTCCCGCCAGATATGCCGGTTGCTGATGACCTTGTTCCAATATCGGGAAACCTCGCAGGCCTTGGCCAAAGCGGCGGCATCGAGATTGGCGAGGACGTGGATCGCGAGCTCGGTAGGCAGCTCGGACACGAAATCGACCTTACTAATAGTCGAACCCTGCTCAGTAACAGCGTCCGCATCGATAACATCGTCGAAGCTGGCATCGGGGAGGTTGACCGTGATACCGATGCCGCTCTCTCGATCATTACTAGCCTCGCTAGTGGTAGGATGAAGCCAGAGATGCGGTAGGCCCTGACGAGCGAAATACTCGTTCTGCATGGCAGCAGACGCTTTGGCTGCCGCACCCGAGTTGCTAGGGATGATCGGTGGTTCGGCGCCGAAGCCGGGGATCGGCTGGTTGTGGTGTGCCGATGGATGGTGGAAAGCGCCATGCTCATGGTTCAAGTCAAGGCCGTAGACAGAACGCGTGTGTCGGAAGCTGGTAGCTTGTCGAAGGCGGTTCCAAGTCGAATGGCCATGCGAGGAGGTCGGTCTCAAGTCCTCGGCAGCGGCAGAAGCCCTTCGGTGGACCATCCCTTTGAGAGAGTTGGAGGCGCGGCGGATGATTCCCTTGATAGCCCCGGGGGTATGGAAATGGTGATGGTGGTGATGGGAAGAGTCCTCATGCTGGTCGTGACCTTCGCCATGTCCTTGGTCCCGTCTCAACCCAGTCGCCTGCTCGTGGCTAACATCTTCAGTATCGTCGATGGCCAGCTCGTTCAGGTGTCGCGGAAGGGTGTGCCAATGATCGTGACCAAAAGCAAACGACTTGGGACGGCGCCATGGCAGAGACAAACTCATACTGCGATGTCGTTGTCCGTTGAAACCCCCGTTGAAAACGACCTCGTGGTCAGTGGTGGCGCCAGTTGCGGGTTCCTCTGCCACCGGGCTTGGGATGACGGCTGCGCCCATGGCAGAGGACTCAGCAGCAGCCGAAGATTCAGCCAGCATGGCTTCCTGGGCAGGAGCCCAGTCGTTGATTGGGAAAATGCGCCTGGTCATGTTGGCAACTTGACGCCCGCGTGGTGGCGCGAAGCTGAAAGGTGGGTGATGGCCTTGTAGAACTCGTCGTGGCTTGGATTGTTCGAATCAACGTCGTGTCGTATCGTTTTCGCCGATCGAATCGAGTTATTACGAATTAAGGGAGCGGCGATGAAAGGAATGGCGATGGCGGTCAAGGGCGGATGAAAGAGCGGAAGGCCCAACAATAACAACGGCGTTAGTTGAACCAGCCCAGATCGCAGGATGGGGCACGGGATCTCGTCAACAGCGCAAGTAATAATTGCGCCTGTAAACAATGCCGCCGCTAGTTACTGCTGCTGCTGCTGCGACTGTGCGTGTGCGTGTGCGTGTGCGCGTGCGTGTGCGGGCGTGGCTGCGTTTATGACTGGAGGAGCTAGAGGGTCGAGAGCTCGGCTTCCTTGTTGTTCGTGCTGCCGTTTCTGACCTGAGGGAGGGGTCTCTGCTCTTCTCCGCGCCTTGTTTTAGGTGGGTAGAACGTTTCGGTGGTTGGGCAGGGTAGGACGGCAGAGGGCACGCAGTAATGAGGATCGTCCCTGGCAAACGACACGAAGGGACACAGACTTTTGTTGATCCAAAGGAAAGAAGAAGAAGAAGAAGAAAAAAAAAGGAGTCGCGAATTTTTCGTCCCTGGGGGCGATCCTTTTTCGTGTGCGTCGATTGCGGCTCCCTCAGAAAAAAGAAACAAAGGAAGGAATGAAGAGGGAGAGATAGATGTGTGTGTGAGTGAGAGGCGAGGCTGGCTCTTCCACTGCGATTAGCAATCCCAGTAAAGGTAACGGGGCGCTGTGACCTGCGGGAGGTATCGGCCGACAGGGGGGGACCGGGAGAGAGAGAGGAAGTGGGCGACGGCAGACAGGGCAAACCAAATCGGGAACCGGCAGCCGAAGCGAAGGAGGTGGGATCCAGGGAGAGAGGGAGGCCTGTGGGTTTTCGCTCTTGGGGAAGAGAGAAAGAGAGTCAGGGGTAAGGAGGAGGAGGAGGAAGGGGAGGAAAAGGGAGATATAGTCGAGGTTATGGATAATGACCGGTGTTGATCAAGGGACAAGGCACCTCATGGGACCTAAAGGGACACTAAAGGAGAGCATGTGGCAAGGCGTATCGTAGTAACAGACTGTCGCAGAGTTTCTATAGCAACTCGGTTACAGGACTACTTTGCTGAGGATGGGCGCCATCCATCCATCCATCTTCAGCAATGGAATTCTCTAGCACTTCATTAGCTACCGTAGCCCTCCCCAGCCCCAAAGAGAGAACAGGGAATGGAATGCGGGAGACCCGGTTGACGCCAGCGGAGGTGGAGTGCAGCTTTCGGAGTCAGCATCGCATACGGAGGAGTATTCGTACATATCACATCCTCAGGGTGTGTGTGTGTCTTTTTTTTTTTTTTTTTCCTTCGGTGCATCCGCCGCGTCTGCAGCTTTCCGTATCTGCGCAGATGGTACAGAGTATTGCTTCTTCCAACCAGTTCCAATTTCATGTCATTTCCATCCTGACCTCTATTGATTGCTTTTATACACATTCTTCATTCAAGCTCATCTCCCCTAGTGCCCCCTCCTCATATCCGGCTTTTTTTGGTTAGCCCCCTCCCCTCCCTCTGTCCGTGGCGTAAAGCGCAAGTCTCGGTTGTTGTGATAAAATAGTGGATGGCAAAGCACACCGGGCAAGGGGGGAAAAAAAGTGTGTGTTGACTCGTAGGACACTCTCTCCTTCGTCAGGTGGACTAGGATCTTGAAGCCCAAAACGTCGTGAAACCCTGAGCCGTTGTCAATACAACCCCCAATATGTCCAATGTCATCATGCATCACAGCTTGACGGGAGGCAGCAGCCGAAGGGTAGGTAGTAGCCAAAGACAGAGAGAGAGCAACGCTGGTAAAAATAACAACAAACAACCCAACCCAACCCATCACCTCCATTAAGCCCCCTGTCGAAAATTTTCAACCTCTGCACCTCTGCATTTCTGCACCACGTCCTCTCTTTTTTTCTTCAGCTTTGTCTGGGGTCCCGGCCTGCAATCCTTACCCCAACCCCAGTCTTCAACTGAGCCCAGACGCTAAGAAAAATGCCCCCAACAATAAGGGCCGCGCCACCGCCAGTGCGAGACCACCCCCAGATTCTCATGGGCCTGTAATTGCTTGCTGATGATCTCATTTGCAGATGTTGTAACTAGGGTGGTCATCAAGGCCAGATGTCCAAAGACGAAGCCTTCGTGGTAGGAATCATTCTTACGAATACGGATACCTACCTGCATCCTCAAAGACAACGCTGCAAATTTCTCCCGGTGATTTCTCAAAAGGCCACCCTCCATCCAGCAGCCATAGAAAACTAGAAACGCCGTAGAAGCTTCCCCTGATTCATGTCACCCTCACACTTCTTCCCATCGAAGCCAGCGCTTGTGCCGATCTGCCCAAAAGACCTCCGGCACGAAACGCCCAAAAACGGTTCGGGCCACTCGTCGCCCACCCACAAGGGGTAAGGAAAAAACTCTGACAGTCCAGAGCGAGGGATCGACAGGAAAAAAACTAGAAACCTTCCACGTTGGGCCTGGAACGGAATGCAGAATGTCCCGACCAGAGGTACGGAAAGCCCGAAGCCAAGTCGCCACTACGCAGCCCACGCCTTTCCCGATTTTAACGGGACTGGTTCTTGTCAGATTGTTCGCTATCATGCTTGAGAACTGATACGCGTGTGATGCTCTTTCGCTGGCTTCCTCCGAACCACGTGCTGCGGTTATTGTCCAGACAAGGCTTCAGTGAGCTGTTCTAACGCTTCGACCTACTCAACCACCACCTCACCTCCTTGGCCCAAAATAAGCGTCTGCAGAGTATTTGACAAGAGTCGAACTCTTCCTTCAACGCAACATCCCACTTCTTTGGCAGCCTCCCTGGAGTCCAGCTCAACGACCTCGATCCTGTGAAAGCAGACAGTCGGCTCCGCCCGGAGCCGGACCGAGGGTATGTCATAGAGGCGGACCCGGTCCGATCCTGGTCGATGATGGCACTGACAGCATTTTGTTGGTTTGCACATGGGTTTCATCTCCATCTATCGCACCCTCGCCCATGACGTCCTTGTTGCGGGGGAGGTGTGTCCTGGGGTCATTCTCTGTGTATAGGGTAAGTCGACTTATCAGGAGTTGAGGTCGCGAACTCAACTACACCTTGGGAGTTATCAGGCGTTCCAGATTGTTGATCAAGTTGGGACCTGTCATAGTTCTCGCTTGCTTCTCGTTTCGTTGAGAGTTGATATCCTTCTCGGATGCTCAACTTAGGTTCGTGTAGCAGGTATGATGGGTAGGCTCAGTTGAACAGTGATAGCGACCAGCACCTGGCCTGGGGCCTTTCGATAATTGCGCGCTGGCTTGACACCCTCCCAATCGAATATCTACATGAACACATAGTGTCCCAAGCTTTTCTCATAGCAATCTGGGTGGTTTGCTAGTTATGATCCTTGTGCGGATGGGCTCGTAATTTCGCTTGAGAAAGCCCCGAAATCGAGGGTTCCTCGGGGTTGAGGGGCCGAGCAGTGGATCAAGTTTTTCCCGGCTGGAGAGAATCATCAAGGCCAGCACAGATCGTGGCAATACTGGGCGAGCATCGCCAGTCATTGTCGATTGGGATTCAACGTTGGCAACTCACCCTCTTTCTCAGGCTCTCTCGTCAGAGCAGCTTCACCAATCATGGCTCCTCAACAGAGACCACCTCCCCAGGTGGCATTCCGCATCCACTTCATCTACCGGGTCTTCTTCCTCGTCCTGGAGCCCATCTCCGCCCTCGTCGGGGCATTCTTTAGCCACTTCCGCCAGCAGGACTACCTTACCCTCCTCGACGCCGACTCGGCCCCGTCCGGGGTCCCGACCGCCACCTCAGTTGCCCTGTCGCAGCTCGCCAACATGTATCTCTTCTTTGCGCTTAACGAGGCCCTCGTTCTTCGGTCCACAGCAGACCTGCGTGTCTGGCGTGCTGTGTTGTTTGTCCTACTGGTTGCGGATTTGGGACACTTGTATTCGATGAGTGGGCTCGGGATGAGGATTTACTATGATGTGGCAGGGTGGAATGTTAGCGATTTGGGGAATGTGCCCTGGGTGTATGTGGGAGCTTCGATGAGGGTGTGTTTCCTGGCTGGGATTGGGTTGGGAGAGTCGCGGGCTTTGAAGAAGAAGGATTGGAAGAGTTGAAGCATGGATACCAAAAGTCTCGAGTTAGGAATTAGGGAGTGACGAGTATTAGGTATGGACATGGGATGGAAAAAGAACGTGGGTGTGTTTGGTTGGGTTATGAGTTACGAGCGGAGGGATTGGGGGGAGTCCTACGATGTTGGATGAACTCCAAACCAACAACTAACTACCAAAAGGCATGAGAGCCAAGTTACCTTCTTGCATTGTCCTTCAACAAGGACTCTATGACTTCTGTTTGGTGCAAATACCGGGCCCCGTCGGATTAATCCCACGATATTCCGGACATCCCTCATAACATCATGGGTCATGAAGCCATCCTATCGCATGTCAACCCCCCCTCCTCCTCACCCGATGTCATTCTGGTGTGGACTGGAGGGGCGGGATGGAGAAGATACGACCGAAGATGAAGCGAAAAACCCCCAAAGTAACTAAAGTCCGGTGACTACCTAGTTACGTCTCCGCCTAACATTCTCTCCTTCGCCTTGATTCCCCCAATATGCGCTAATCCCCCTGGCCCTGTGCAGGGCTCGCCTTGATTGCCCCTCATGGTCGATGTGCCCCTCACCTGCACACACGCAGAGCACGTCCATCACCATGACGGCCGGGAGGGGTGGGGGTTGGTTGGAAAGTTTTGGGGAGGACGAGGTGGAGGGTCGAGCTCTATAAAGAGAGAGGAACCTGACCAACGTTGCAGCTCAATGCATCCTGTCTGATCCTGTTCTTCATATCCCCAAGTCTTCATTCAGTCCTATCTGTTGGACTGCTGAAATCGTTGCTCCATCTCCATCCCCATCCCACCCCCAAACCAACAGAGCCCACATCCCCATCATACCAGCACATGATGTCTGTCCCCGAGAAGTTCCAGAGCTTCCAATCCCCCAGCGCCGACCGCTGGCTCGAGTTCGAAAAGAATTCGTGGGAGCCTCGTCCCTTTGGCGACTACGACGTCGACATCAAGGTCGAGTGCTGCGGCGTCTGCGCCAGCGACCGTCACACCATCAGCGGAGACTGGGGCGGCTGCCCGTACCCTCTCGCTGTCGGACATGAAGTTGTCGGCAAGGTTCTCCGCGTCGGTGACAAGGTGACGCTCGCCAAGGTCGGCGAACGTGTCGGTGCTGGTGCTCAGGTCTGGTCGTGCCGCGAGTGTCGTCAGTGCAAGAACGACAATGAGACGTATTGCAAGGACCAGATTGACGCCTATGGTGCTCCGTATCTCGACACTGGTTTCACTACCCAGGGTGGCTATTCATCTCACTCCCGTGTGAATGAGTACTGGTAAGTTAACCCACTGCCATTGTAGCCGTCCGGGCTATGGCAATGACCATCAGAAACTGACCTGTATCTTCTTTCGCAGGGTCTACCCGATCCCCGATGCCATCTCCAGCACCCAGGCCGCCCCCATGCTTTGCGCTGGCATCACCGTATATAGCCCTCTGAAGCGCCTCGGCGCTGGCCCCGGCAAGAAAGTCGGCATCGTCGGAATCGGTGGTCTCGGCCACTACGGCGTCATCTTTGCCAAAGCCCTCGGCGCCGAGGTCTGGGCCATCTCCCGCTCGCGAGCTAAGGAGGAGGACGCCCGTAAGATGGGCGCCGACGGTTTCCTGGCGACGGGCGAGAAGAACTGGACCGAGGGCCACAAGATGACCTTTGATATCATCATCAACACTGCCAACTCGTTCGAAGGGTTCGCCCTCAGCGAGTACCTCAGCTTGCTCGACATCCACGGCCACTGGAACTCGGTCGGTCTACCTGGTGGCGAGGGAATTACCGTGCGAAACCAGGACTTCATCGACAACGGCTGCTATATCGGCACATCCCATCTGGGTAGCCGCCGCGAGATGCTCGAAATGTTGCAATTGGCGGCCGACAAGGGACTCAAGTCGTGGATCGAAGAGATTCCCATCTCCACCGAGGGTCTTCAGAAGGCCATGGACAACCTTGCGACGAGCAAGGTGCGATACCGGTCGTGCATGGTCAACTACGAGGAGGCTTTTGGTGCGTGACGGTTGAGTGATGCTAGAGAGTTCTAGGAGATGTTAAAAGTATGGAGTTGAAGTTGCTTTGGGGGTATCGGAGGGTTAGACGCGGAGGTGGTGGGGGAGTCTTGTGAGCGGGGAGACAGACACCTTGATGGGTCTATGTAGTTAAAGTGGTGGCACGATAGGAGCTCAGGCAGGTCTGGAGTAGAATGAATTGATGAATCAGATCAATAGCTGTCTCCGGTAATAGTCATTGAAGGGCGAGTGATAGGTGTTGGGTGGTGTTTGAGTGGAGGGGATGATGTCGCCCGTACCTTGGTGTTTCGTATGCCAACATCTTCCTTGTGCATCCCTGCAGCAGTTTCTATTAGGCATGGCACGATTCACTTGGTCTATGGGAAAAATACATGTACTGGTCTGGCCAGTCCACAGACATGGACGTCCAGCGTCGTTGTTGCCGTGATTGATGAATCGGTGGACTCTTGTTGGCCTCATATCCCTCCCTACCCTGGAGCCGTTGACTACCCACAACCAACATTCCACCTTCTCTCCTACGTTCCTTGAAGATCGCTCTTAAGGCTAAGCAGATACTATAGGGCCATAATTTCGAGTTGGCACCTATAGTCTGTTTGCAATGGTGATCACCACCTCCGAATTCTTCACTCCAACAAAGATTTGGCGGTCTTACGGTATCAGGTTTTTAGATCCATAGGCTCATTATTTGGCACTAAAAATTGTGCTACTTCCGTCAAAATCTTCCTCGAGAAAGTCCAGTCCATTTCGTTTTATCACAAGCAAGCTATTCATACGTCGATGAGTCCCAGTCCGTCACGGAGGAGAGTTACTGAGAGCTTCGCAGGATCGTGTCCTCGACTGAGCCTCCAGATCACACCCCTCCGACTATAAAGTACGACCCAGAAATACCTGCTTCAAATACCAATTTGATATTTCGCGCTTGCTGCAAGTACCCTGATGTCAACATCATCGAGGTCAGTGGCTCAAATCGAGTAGAAATCACTATTTACGCGGACCAAGAGATCTATTGCTCCGTGAGAGAAGTCTTCAACGTCTCCACACCTATAATTTATGATACTTGGATCTCCTGCCACATTCTTGTCTGTTGGCGCTTATCTTGCCATGCGCTGGGGTTCAAGGGTGAGGCTCACCGAAGGCGGCGAGATGGTTCTCGGTCTCTCACCGTAGGAGCTACGCTGTTAATGGAGTACGTTAGGAACACAGCTGTTGGAGCACAAGCACATTACCGGCTCACATATAGCCTGGAGCTGAGATGGGAACTTCATTGCGGGCACGGGGCTTAGAGGGCATGTTGAAGTCTGGGACCTCGAAACTAGGAGTTGACGTGGGCCTTTCCTCGACCGACCATACAGATGTTGTTACACACATGGCCTTCCTGCTGAACGGAAAGCTTGAAGCCTCCTCATGACAGACATCACAAATTTCTCCCCATCCGCCGTTTTGAGCTTGAGTTGGGGATGTCGCCGCGTGCTGTCGCCACCAGCCCCGATGCCGGACGTATCCTGTCTGTGTGGGTATCAACGATTTACGTCTGGCCGCCGAATGCCACCGCCGCATACGACCAGGTGCTCTCGTATAATATAAACGCTCAGCGCGGCTCGGAGGGGGGATGTCCGCTGTGTATCTCGCCAGACTGCAGACAGATGGCGTCGGATCGAGATGGGGTGGGATATCATGGAAATCAAGACTGAGGCGGTTTTCTTTGAGAATAGCATGACGGCGCCGTTTTCGCCAACGGGGGAGAGCTTGTTGGTGGGACGGCTAGACGGCACTGTAGAGACTTGGAATGTGAGTGGATGATATCTGCGTTAAGTGAGGATCGATAGGTACCTATGGATGGATGATGGGTGTCTTGGGTGTGAGGGGACGAAGGGAGGCTAAGATATCAACGATGAGATCTTCAACAAGGAGGTCTGTTTCCAGGCCGCACGACTCTCCAATGCGTGTAGGGTTCCACGACGAGCGAGCTGAATGCAGGTACATGCAGAGAGCAGAAGCTGGAGACACAGAAGAATGAAATGCCAGAGTTGGGTAGGGCAGGGCGTTTGGAAAAAAGAAAACAATAGTCCTTCCTGAATTCAACGTTTGCGTTCCCCGTTGGGAACTGCATGGTTGTCGTTGGGATGAGACGAGCTAAATTCAACGTTTGTGCTGGGGGCACCAGATCCACGACAACGAAAATCACGGGCTGCTTGATGTTTTCCTCTCCTATGCAGAGTGAAGTGATATTTTGATTTCAAACTGGTATGAATTTCTTTCTCAGGGTAGCATCTGGTCGACTATAGTGGAGTTACGCTGTATTTTTCCCGATTCAGAGGTGCTCCTCGCAGTCTGCACTTTTTTCAACGCACAACCAATTATTGATTACTTTTTCGATTTTTTGGTACGGTTTGTATCTATGTAGAATTTCTGAGGTCCTGAAAGAATAATTCAGCCAATTTTCTAGCTTAGGGCTGCATACGAGAGGAGTCAGAGCTTAGCCTACCAAACCAATCGCTGAACACTCCTTCCTGTGAACGTCGTACTTCATCACAACGAGACAAACATCATTGAATAAAGAATTTTGAACGCCATGGATGCTTGAATACGGTAGAGAGGTCAAAAATGGGCGATTTTTAGATACATGTATCTGGTCAGGGGGTCAGGGGGTTGTCAGCTTCACTTTTCTGCACGTGGCGGTTTTCAAGCCACCCAGCAGACTTGAGCCGCATCAAACGCTTTTCTAGGAACCAGAATATGCTTGAGTCACTCCGAGATGCACAGGACCCATGATAGAAGACCGTTCTTGCGGGCTGGGGAACGAGGGAGGGGCTTCAGGGGTGCCTCGATGACTACGATAGTGTTTGCACCTCCCGGCCCGTTGGATCGCTAACCATATCAGACCTAAAGGTCCCTGGCTGTGATATACGTAGTCTGGGGGAGCGTTTACTGATCGGTTGAAGTGCGGTTGATATGTGGGATGTTTGATCGAGAGGCTCTGCAGCGTGGTGCACGTTGATGCCCTCGTTTTCGCTGGCGAATGACCTTTGGATGTTCTATCCTCACACCCTTACCTTCCCTCAAAGGCATAAACACTCCTCGCTCCTTCCGTTTGACTCTTGAAACTTTCCCACCAGCATACGGAGCAAACCCTACAGTGTCTCGAGAGCCATCACCTACCTGCAGACATCGCTCCTTCTCTGAGCAAGAGACTCTGGTATTCATGGCCCCCTGATTGGTGGCGAGCTGTTCTCTGGCTTCCTATTGAATGTTTGATTTCACCAGGACAATAGGGTCGTGGAGTATAAAATCCCCCCAGCCTGACAGCTGACGCGTTTTTCTCTTTCCTACACATCAACAAAAACTTCATTTCCCTCTCGGATCCAAACACCACCCTTTTCTTCTCTCTCTTGGGTCCAAACCACCTCTTCCAACAGCATATCCTTCACTGATACCTCTTCCCTCGATATCCTTTCCGATATCTCTTCCCCGATCACTCTTCTGCGATATCCCTTTTTCGCACTCCGCCTCTCTGGTGCACTCTCTGGTGCCCTCTTCTCTGGTGCCCTCCTCTCTGGTGCCCTCCTCTCTGGTGCCCTCTTCTCTGGCGCTCTCTTCTTCGAGATACTCCTTTCTGTTGCCCTCTTCTCTGGGACCCCCTTCTCTCAAATACCTTCCACCGAAGCATCCATCACCGATGCGCCGTCGTCAGCATCATGGTTCTCCAAAACTTCGCACCCGAGGTCATTCTTATGATCTGTGAGAAGCTCTGCCAACACTGCCATGAGTGCGACGTCTTCCCTCCTCGACCCGGGTACTGGAAAGATACCAAAGACATCGTGGAGAGACGCAAGGGCCTTCACTCGCTCTGCCTTATTTCAAAGCGCCTCAGCAAAATCGCAGAGACCATCCTCTATCACCACTTCGGCTTCATCGGTGACGAGAGAATGAAGATGATCGAGTTCTGCCGGACCATCGCCAGTAGGCCAGACTTGGGACCACGGGTTCAGATGATTCATTTAGATGAACCAGGTCCAAACTTTCCAACTCTTCACCTCCCCGATTGGCTTTACGACCTTACCTGCAGATTTGCGGAGTACGGCTTTTACCCTCGCCACATGATTCCTGATCCAGGTAAACTCCTCTCAGCCTTTCTCTTCTTCCAACTCCCAAATCTCGAGCACTTCTTCCTCCACGGCGCCGAGGCACCCTCGTTCTTTGAGGCAAGCCGGAACCTCATGCCCCGTCTGCGTCGAGCTGAAGTTCTTCCCAACCTTCGCTTCTTCGAGTTCGAGTCCCCCAACATTTTCAACGGCCACCCCGGCGCGGACTACGCCGATGAGCTTGCTTGCTTTCTCGAAAGCAACGCCGACAGCTTGGAAGGCCTTCAGCTGTATGGCTTTAGGTTCGAGAACACTCCCGGCGACCTGCCCATTCTCTGGGACGTCCGGGTTCTTCGACTTTGCGACATTTGCGTGACTCAGGACATGCTTTACCATATCATTGAGCCGATGCCGAACCTCGAGGAGTTCGTTTACGTCGAGAAACAGTACGAGCACCCCATTGCCAACAATCCCAATCAGCACGCGCCTCCGGTCAGCTCTCAGGGCATCTTTAAGACTCTTGGCCTGAGAGAGGCTACCCTCAAGCGCGTTGTTGTCGGTGCAACCTGGCGGGGTGATTTCCCCTCTGCCATCAGGGGGTTGAAGAACCTCGAGGAGTTGCGCATCAACACCTGCGCCTTGGTCGACTCGGTTGAACTCAACGAACAAGAGGAGGTCATGGACAGCGAGGAGCTCCTCCACGTTTTCCCCCTCTCGCTCCGAACCCTCCACATCGGTGGAGGGTCAATCAGCCTTGATCTCATCAAGGATGCCGTGGCCGCCTATGTCAACTCGACATGCCGGCCATCGGCGGCGGAGCAGAGGCTGACGAGCCTCATCGTCAGCCTTCGGATCGAGGCGACCCGGGCCGAGACCTGGTCGCTGGACCACGAGATCGTTGACGACGACCTCGGCTGGTTCGAGGACTTTTTCAAGTCCTCTTGCCAGCAGTGGCTCGTCAACGGGTCTCTGCAGGCCCGGCGGGGGAATATCCCCTGCTGGGCGATCGACTAGTATGTATCCAAATTCTCTCCCTTTTAAAGGGACCCTTAGCTAACTTCTATCTCCTCTCCAGCGCCACGCCCGAGAGATCTCGGGTCCCGTCGGAGGGGGAGCGCCTCCAGTCGCTCTGGGAGGTACTCGGGGGGCACTGATCGGCCGGCCCGTTTTTTGGACTCTGATTATTCGCAATTTGGTTTTGGTTTTTTGGCGTTGAAACAGGGGAGGACAACAAGGGGAAATCATGATGAATCAAACGGTGGAATTTGTGGGCGATTTGGTACTTGTGGCATTTGGGCATTTTTGGGAGTTGAGACGGTTAATATTTTGGAGCGTTTATGTTTTGGACGGCTATATTTTCAAGTGTTGTTTTTTTTGGAGGCTACATTTTTGGAACCATTTTGCTCCATTGCTTCGGCCCAGGCCACATTAACTCGTGACGTTAATGGCTCTTTCATGTGAATCTTGGACTCTCTTGGGTATGGAATTACGCCAACTGGCCATTGACCTAGATGGATGCAATCGCCGAATCAACTAGACTAATCGACAAAGTAGATCACGGAAAACTTGTCGTCGTGTCTCACCGGCGCCGCCATATCTGCCGTCACCTGGCCCTTTGTGTTGATTTCCTTTTTGAAGAAAGTCAATCACCTGGTTGTCGGCTGGTGAATACGCTCGAACCTGGGCCTTACGTTTGTTCGCCGTGGGCCCCAGAATCAAAGGGGCTGCGGAGTCGATGTAGAGTCTAGGGTGAATGAGGCTTGTACGGGCCAGACTGGTCCGTTCAGGGGAGGTTGTAGGTCAGGGTTTCAAGTAGATGATCAGCTTGGCGAGACGGTCGAGGAGGAATCGCCAGATGGCTCTCGACTCGCCTGTCTTATTCATCATCTTGTGGTAGACAAAAACGGGTTCCAGAAGGAGATTGACAAAATGGAGCCTGGTGACAGAAGATTCACTAATAAATGATCCCCAGCATGATCGCCAGAAGGACAAAGAAAAGGGTGTGTAGAATTATGGTTCCCCTAATCTACCTAGAAAGCTATCGGGGGGAGTCGTCTTATCCCCCGAAAAGCAGGGCCCCTTCCCCAACAACGTGAGATGTTTGCAGTTCTTTTTGGGTCATGTCCCGTGCCAGCAGCTTGTTGATCTAGCTGCCCACAGGCCTTCAGTGAACTTGGAATCTTAGTAAGTTGCTCATAATTACTGCGGGGGAAACCCTAGTCACACAATATGAACATTCGTAGGAACACAGCTGCCCAGCTTGTTGCCGTGTAGTCTTGTCTTCCAGCCAGCAGTTAGTATCGACTTGGGGTTCTATTTGTCCGGTACCGTTATTATTGCATCAAAGCTTTCTGGCGGTTTGGCAAACCAAAAGCTGTGCCTGGCTGGGAGTTTGGGTATGGGCAGGTATGAAGTCAACGGTGATTGTGCGGAATGGGACTGGTGGTGTCTGAATAACTTTTTTCGAGACGAGCCGCGGGCCAATGCTGGGAGTTCAGATCAGACTAAAGATTACGTGCTTTGGAAGCCTAAGAAGAAGGCCTAAGGAGGAGACAGGCTATGGCTCACAAGGACTGCACAAAGGCACCGGCGTTGTTACGAGAGAACGAGTCGTCTCAACGAAGGGCCTTTCACGAATAGAATTAGGAGTCAGGAAAACAATTCAGAACTTGAACGTAGGGATGAAGTTGCTCTGGTCGTGGAAATGGACAAGAACAGTCTAGCATCTGGACTTGTGTGGTGACAATAATCTCGTGATAGGAAGCTTGCAAGGCGGTTTTCTTACTAGAACTGACGAGAGAGCAAGGTCGCTTGCTGGTATGGCCAAATACTACATGTCTATGTACATGTCAAGAAACAGCTAGGAAGAATCTTCTCTTGCCATCTTCCAAAACCACTGGCGTCCTGCTCCATAAGTCAATACTGCCACGCCTCCTGTCACATACGACCACAGCTCGTGGAGAATACCGGGTCCCGTCTGCTCCCCGTTCGTCAAACCACGAAGCGGCGAATTAGTACTCGGGTCGGTGACGACCGGGGAATCCTCGCTGTTGTATGTTTTTTGCTAAACGTTCTTTTTGTTTGGTATAGTTTTTGGAGTCTTATTCCTCTTTGCAAAGGGTGTGTTCGCGGAACTTCATGGGAGAGGGTACGTTGAAGGGAAGGAAGAGTTTGAATCTTCACTTGTGTTTGATTATCTTGGTGTCGTTATTCCAGACAAACATTATATATACTCCAAGTCCAGTGCTTTTTACTGTTGAGTTACTCTTACAATAGTCCGCTCAGAATAGAGATCCATTGAGCACTCTCGCGGTGACTACATATGTGTGAGAATAGAGAAGTATCATGATATTTGCCTGGTGAGCTGTGCCGATGGTAGAAATCACAACATTATTTGAATACGAGTGATAACTATGTTAGAAACCATCCTGCCATTCTCACCGCGCGCCAGAAGGGCCTGAATATTAATGGCAACGACTTTAACTGTTGGCAACTCCTATAACTCAATAGTCACCATCTCGTGTAGATCATCAGCTGGATAGAACTTAAATCAGCAAATTGTTAAATGCCGAAAGCGCACATGGCAGGCACAGAAAGAACTGCCGTGCGGAATAAAGAGGCGTTTTACTACCGAGCCTCAATACTTCTAGAACAACCTCCCACTCGCTCCCCTGACCTCAGTTTCATCACCCCGTCAGAAACTCTATCTTGCTTGTCCTCATAACCTCCTCGCCAGGGATCGAAGTCAATTGCAGGTCCCGCAGACACCCGGAATCATGGTTGTCTGAGGTCTCATGCATGTGATATCATGATTTCCTGCTAATCTAAGCGATTCCCAGTTCCGGGATATGTGGCGTATCTAAACCCACCGAACCGGGGCGACGGTCGCACCGGGAAACAGTTGACAAGTTCACCGGTGTGGAATGCTGGCTCCTATACTTAAGAGCTTGGCGCCGGAGACCCTCGGGGACAGTGGCGCTGATGACATCCACGTCAGCTCGGTTATGGTTCTCAGGCCAACGTTTTGACTCTCCCTTTTCTGGTTGGTTCTGGTATGGAACTTGGGGAGACTATCTATTCTTGGCGAGACGGCTCTTAAACGCCACCTTGAAAAAGTGCATGCTGCTTCACCTCGGCTGTTCGTTTTGCTGTGGGCAAGCGGGACAGCCGGGGAGGTCAAGCCGGCTTCCGAGACATGTCGGATGCGAACCCTCGGTACCGAACCGGGGGAGGCGGCTTGGTTGAGGGAATTCAGAGGCGACAGAGGCAATGCGTGGCTGCTAGGTAAATACCGCGACATGCCTACCTGGATTTCTCGTCCCGTCTGTGCGATCGGTCTCAGAGGATTGTTTTGCTTGTCTTCTGTTGTTGACCTTTGGACTTGTACCAGTTCTTCATCTGGCTCAATAATTCAGCCATGATCCACTGTAGACATCACCATTGCATCTAGACTGTCATGGAATCCCGCTAGATGGCTATAATGTTTAGAGTTTGAAACTTTCAACCAGGCGTTACACAATGTTGATGTCTTGGTTTATGGCATTCTTAGATATAAGGATGACGGCGTCTGGTCGCGATGCGATGGGAGTCGTGGATCGGAAATTGTTCACACTCGCCACGATCCCTCCCTTCAGCCATTTTCACTTCAATCTTGTAGCTCTATCACCATGTCAAGCACCGCAGTCGACAAGCACCTCTGGCTGGCCTACTGCAAAGTAATTCAGAATGCCGCTGGGGGTCTCCCGGGACACAGGCCCGCCCTGTTCTTCACCAAGAAGGCACAGAAAGCACCTATTACCTCTGACAACATTGATCCTACCTACACAAACCACGGCATCTATGAGATAGTCAACAATCTACTGCAAGGCAATGACTTGTTCTACGACCCGACAAAGAAGAGGACGTATATCCTAGGCTTGCTTGAGTGAGTTCCGCATTGAAGCTTCGCAAGCAAGGAATGTTTGCTCATCGTCATTCATCAGTTATCTAGAATCAGTGGATCTCGTAGGTGATGTCGATCTCGCCAAGGGAAGTTGCTTTCTCACCTGAGACTTGAACAGGGCCAACTTCCACCTGCTATCGAAACCCAGCTATCCAAACAACGCCAAGAGCTCGACCGTGCTCTCACCCAAGCCTCGCAAGAACGTGACCAAGCAGTGAGAGAGTTTGAGAAGATGGCAGAGATTGGAGAGGTAAGGGGCGGCTCGGGCGAGACCTTTGGAGAATGGGCTGCCATGAACTCTCCGCGATATGCACAGGCTCAGAACATGGTGCAATCAGTGGCCGTGAGCTACCAAGCTGTCCTGCTTCAAGTGGCCAGTCCGGCTGCGACTCGATTATCTCACGCTATCGGCAAGATCATGGAGGGCCTGTTTGGAAACACTCATAAGCCAGGGTGAAATCTGAGATCTTCTGTGTCACCTTGAATCTGGCTGACATGGTTCTAGGATTACCATGCCCACGTGTAGAGCTTCTGCCGAACACACCCGGAACCTGATCCGCTCAAACACGCCACCAGACGCCGTTGCATACGTTCCCGAGTTCGAGTTCCCGCAGTATGCCGCCAAGGTTGAACACTGGGTCGACAACGTCGGTGATGGAGATATGTCTACTCTGATCAATGTGTCCGACGGCGAAAGTGTCAACGAGTCCGATTTTGGTCACCCATCAACGGATGGGTTCTCATATGGACCCTGGATTTCGTTCAGCCCCGATGGGAAATCCCCCGAGCGGGGCGTGTCCTTTGATGACGTCGATGTTGACACCAGGATCGATATTCAGTTCACGTACGACGAGATCCAAAGCGTTGCTTTTCATGCAGGTAGTTGGTAAGTTTTGCCTGGTGGTGGGAATCATCCCAACTACCTACAGGGTAGAATCTAGATAACGCTCACACCAGCATTCCGAAACAGGGACGTCCCCAGTCCCGGGAGACTGTACAAGTTACGAAGTGACGCGTCACGGGAAGCCCGGAACTTCGTGACGCCCCACCACCTAATCGTAGTTAGGAACCTCGGCTTCAAGATCGGGATTCATGACTCAAAGGTGAGTCAGCAGATCGAGGAGAACTTCGAGGTGGCGAAGAACGGAGGAGGGCTCGTGTGGGTTTTCGGTATCCCTGCTTTGCCGGATGGAAAGTCTCAGGAGAGCACAGAGGAGGCGGCTCACGTTGCGGAGTGGGATAGTGGGAGTGGTAATCTCCTCATCAGGCCAACAGCTGATGCGGGCTTTGCATCCATCGTTGCTCTTGTTGGGGAGCCGAATAAACATTGATGGGTATATTTTTGCAAAACGGAGTTAAAAGATATTGTACGGTTAGTCATATAAGGATCTGGATATAATGGAATAATACATCTGGCTTTGGGATTTCTTTCAATCTCTCTCTCTGTGTTGTACATATTGGGTCGCCCCTGACTCAACCCCAAAGCACATCAGTCATCTCTTCAAACAAATTTGCTGCCCAAATTGGGTCATATTCCCAAGAGTTTCGGAGTATCCTTCCTGCGTCCGTTGGCGGCTGGACGGTGATGTTGCTCTGGTCAAACATGAGGGTATCCGGGATCGGATTGCTCAGTAGAGCTGGGTCGATGTCTTCGTTTTGTGGGGGATCTTCTAGCTCGATGACTCGAGCATCAGTGTCCTGGTATTGACTGACATAAACCCCAGCCTCCGGTTGATCGAAATGATCGTCTAGCATGGTTGCAGAGAGCTGGTGAACCGGTCCCCATGTTAGCCTTTTGGTTCCGCCATTCACGATGTACGAGGGCAGATCTGTCTCCTTGGGTGGTTTACCCGTGACTAGGGCATAGTCGAGGGACAAGCGAAGGCGCAGATAAAGACGAGTAGCGAATATGTCATCCCAGCGAGCTCCAAGGTTGCTCAGACCGGAAGGGCTTAGCAGTGAAGGCGAAATGGTAAAACCGCCGTCAGCAGGAGGGCTACCGGACCCCGAATCCAAGGGTCGCAGCGGAAAACGCATAGGCGTCGAGTGTAGAATCTGGGTGATCATTCTGCTGATGTCTTCGGCGCCTTCGAACCTTTTGCTGCACAGGTGCATCGCTTGGGCATGGCACTGTGAAACAGTCTTGTCCGTCTCGGTTTCAGTCCTTACCGAGGTTAACTTGTCGTCTAGGGAGCTCAACATGAGTGGGAAGGCAATGTATGCTATCCTAAAGAAAGCAAGTCAGCGAAGTCTTTTTGATAGTGAAAGGGCTCTTGGTCACGTACAAGGAGATTGGGAGGTGCTGTGTTAGACCTTGCCGTACAATATGCCTGACCAACCTGGTGGTCTCTGTTGTTGCTTGGCTCAACTCTTCTCCAATGTCTCTGAGTCTGGTGCCATCGAGTACCGTGACGCCTTTTTGTAAGCGTTCTATGATCATTGCCTCATGGTTCCCTAGGGCGATTTGGGCAGCACTTTTACATGTTAGTTGAAAAACATGACGCAAGGACAAATCGGCCAACTTACCGGACGTAGATGTACAGGATGGTAGAAAAGAGTGTCAGAGATCGATGAGTGCTGCTGTCACTCAGGAACAAGTAGAATCCTGCTTCGGCTTCCTCTTTCCAGCGAGCCAACTTGGCTCTCGCAGTCCTGATCTGAGATAGGGTGGTACCGAAGTTGTCAAGAGAGTATGATGGATCAAACGCAGTAGGCCCGTATGCGATAGTCAGTACTTCCGTTAGGATAATGCCCAGGCGGCATTGGAAGCCCAGCATCTCTATTAGGTGCCGCTTTGTTTTTGGATCGTAAACAACAGACTGGTGGGTCTCGTCCTTTAGATCTTCCAAGGTGAGGGTATCTATCTTGACGATGAAGCTAGACGGGGGAACCTGCAGAGGCTTTCTGAGGCCCATGGTCAACACCCTGTCTCGCCAGTAGATGGACCACCAGAGCCTCTTGTTGCGTTTTCTCAAGGCGGGACTCGAGTCCGGGGCCTGGAAGGTATGGACTCGGGCGACGATGGCATTCTGAACGGCGGCGCTGAGCCAGAGACTTCCGGCATGTGGCTCGGCGGCTGAGAACTGGAAGGTCAAGAGCAACGCCGCCTGGGCCCTGGTGAAGGCATCGTTTTCCCCTCCGATGTCGAACAAGAGCTGATGACATGGTTAGCCTGGGCTCATCATGACAACGGTTAACGGCTACTGGATGGATGTACTGACCTTGGTACGACGATAGAAGATGTTCCGGGCCACCTTGACACCAGCGTAGCCAGCGTTCTTGAGGACAGCCGGGGAGACGAACTGGATCAGGATCAGTGATTTTGGAATCGCGTGATATCTGGGGCGACCCTTACAGCAGAACTCGCAAAAAGCATGGCCTGGAAGAGCAACAGAGACATGGTATTGCTTGCGCCATCTCGCCGGGGTTGATTCAGGTAGATGTCCCAGAACTCCGCTTCGTTGATAAGAGGATAGCAAGGGTGAACATATAAGAAGTACTGGTGGACGAACTCGTCCTGGACGGGACGGGTGGGAAGGTGAAAGCACCCGTTGAGCTCCAGGTACTGAACATCTTGTTCCGGTAGAGTCGAGATGTCTCTGAGAGTGAGGAAGCTCGAGGCAGAGAACAGAACCTCTGACTGACAGAAGGCTGCCCTCGTCCTTGGGTTGGACATTGTGTGTTGGGGGGGGCTTGTGGGCTGGCTGGGGGCCGCTAGGGGCCGGGCATGAAGGGACTGACGGGGTGGACTTTTGGGCGCAAGATACGAGCGGGCCGCAGACGGACCTTCACCGAGAGGATCCAGGCTCGTTATTGGCTTTCCAAGGAGATTGCGGAGGGACCGAACCCGAAGAAAGAGGGATTGAGGGGCTAGTTACTGCGTAAACGAAAGGGTGGAGGGTGGAGAGGAGTAAGGAATGGGCCATATTGGAGAGGAGAATGGTCTGTTTGCCCAAATGCCGTCTCCATCTGAGATTCGCCCCCGCACTCTTTCTGGCCTGTCACTGAGATTCTCGGACCGGAAGCGGTCCGCATCGCGGGCCGCCGTAGGAGATGCGGGGGAAGAAGCAAGGGGTCTCGGGTGAAAACAGAGAGGAGGGTTGGGTAAAAAAAATCACACAATTGAGGGAAACCCGGGGGATGGATGGACTAGGCGACCCAGCCAGCTCACATGGGACGAGAAAAGGAATCTGGGGTAAAAGCAACTTTAATCAGACGCCAGAGAGATTGGTTTTTTTTCCGGGGGGGGAAGTTTATGGGAGTTTCGTGCTCTGAACTTTGAGATGCTGTCTGCCATCAACCCCGAGTTCCTCCATCCCTCCCTCCCACCATCTCCTCCGCCTCCCTCCCACCATTCTCCGCAGCCGACAGAAACAAAACACGGCAACGCCGCCTCCTCATCTATCTACTCCGTACCTTGGCTCGGTACTCCACCGTCTCCTCGGCTTGGGTGAGATGAGATGGACTTGGCCCTGTCTGGGCCAAGGAATTATGTCGCAATTGTTCGACGCTTTGGTACTGGATCGCATCGAACCAGACTAGCCCCCCCTCCCCCTCAGTCCTCTGCCCTCTATCCAAGACCATCGACCCATGAAAAGTCCATCAGACCATCCGCGGCTATGACAGCCATGGTTGACAGCCCAAAATTTCCCAATCATCCATGGCTCCCTGTATAGTAGCTCAAGTCCGAGCCCTGGACCGGTCCAAGACATAAATATGGCCCATCTGCTTCCCCAGAATCTCAGATCCAGCAAGCATTTCCCCAGATCACTCTCCTCATCCATCTCTTCTTTCTCAGATCCCGTTATTCGTTGATCAGAGAGCCCCCACTTCCCCAGTCTCTTCCCCAGTCTCTCTCCATCCCCCCCTCTCTCTCTCCCCTGAATAGCAACTCCCGTCATGAAGGAGAATTCACCAGGAAGCGCTGCCGCGAGCGTTCAAATCGCGGAGCAGGCTGATACTACCATCTCCGCCAAAAAGGGTCGTTCCCTTGAGAATGGCGGCTGGAGCGAGGCCGATGCAAACAGGTTGATCCGCAAGATCGACTGGCAGATCATCCCCTTTGTTGCTCTGCTCTATCTCCTGTCCTTCCTGGACCGAACCAACATCGGAAATGCTCGCCTCGACACTCTTGAAGCGGACTTGAACATGGGGGGCCTCATGTACAACAATGCCCTCGCAATCTTCTTCCCCTTTTATGTGATTGCTGAAATCCCTTCGAATATGGCCATGAAGCGGTTCCGCCCGTGGATTTGGATCCCGTCCATGATGGTCGCCTGGGGTATCTGCTGTACTCTGATGGGTATTGTTCAGAGCTACCCTGGTCTCATGGTTGCGCGAGCCTTCCTTGGTCTCACCGAAGGTGGCTTGTTCCCTGGTATCTCCTACTAGTAAGTGTCTCAGACTTATCGAAACTACCCCTCAACTCAAGCCATGATGCTCACCCTTTGGAATAGTATCACCATGTGGTATCGTCGCCACGAATGCGGTTTCCGCATGGCCATTTTCTTCTCCGCTGCCACAGCCGCTGGTGCCTTTGGTGGTCTGCTCGCCCGTGGCATCATGGAGATGCGTGGCGTTGCTGGACTCTCTGGCTGGCAGTGGATTTTCATCCTCGAGGGTATCTTGACTTTCTTGGTTGGTATGTTTCAACTCCCGCCATATCGGTGGCCCCGTTCAAATCCCTAGACGTTGTGTGGCGAGTTCTAACGATGCCATTAGCTGTTGCGTCCTACAAGGCCATGAGTGACTATCCCGAGAGGGCCAAGTTCATCAACGAGGAAGAGCGAGCCTTCATCCAGGAGCGTCTTAAGCTCGATCGCTCGTCCCTTGCTGAGGAGTTCGACGTCAAGTATGCCTGGGACGCCATCAAGGACTGGAAGATCTGGGTCCATGCATTCATGGCTGTCGGAACCTTTACTGGAGTTTACTCTTACTCCCTCTTTTTGCCCACCATCATCCGTGATCTCGGATACGCGAACCACACTGCTCAGCTCATGAGTGTGCCCCCCTATATCGTGGCATGCGCGGTCTGTGTTGCAGCTGGTTGGTATGCCGATAGACTTGGACAGCGAGGCATCTTTATGATCTTCTTCATCGTCCTAGCGTAAGTTTGCAGTCCAAGTTGTCAAAAGCCCACAGATTACTAACGTCTTTTTTTTTTTTTAGTGCCATCGGTCTTATTCTCCTCATGGCTGTCCAGCATGCCGGTGCGAGATATTTCGGTTGCTTCCTTCTCGCCTCTGGTCTCTTCCCCAGTGTGCCCCAGGGTGTTGCCTGGAACAGTAACAACATTGGTGGCTCCCTCAAGCGTGGTGTCGGAATCGCACTGAACGTGGCCTGTGGCAACTTTGGTGGTGTGATTGCTGCCTACCTGTTCCTGAAGAAGGATGCCCCCCGATATTTCCCTGGCTTCGGTACCCTGATGGGCTGCCAGGTCATGGCATTCATCCTGGCTGTCTGGATGACCATCCACCTGCGCCGGGAAAACGCTCGACGAGATCGGGAGCACAAGGCCCCGAGTGAGTACACTGAAGATGAGATGTATCTTGAGCGGGAGCGGGGAGACAACGCGAGCTTCTTCCGCTACACGGTCTAGTTTTCTGGGTGATGGATAGGTTAACTGTTTATTTGATTGTCAGCTTGGAGTGACAGGTTTCATGGAATTGTTTGCGGTTGTCAAGGCAGTTGAGTAGTGGTTGGTAGTTAGCTTACAACATCTGCAAACAACAACTTCTCCTCCTCCTCCTTCTCCTCAAAGAGGGGGTAACTATATCGATAAGAATAGCGCCCTTTACTGCGTAATACCTGTGGTGTGATAACCTCGGCCTGGGGAAATGCGGGGTATGGGGAAACCCTGTCTTTCATCGATCTTTTTTTTCGTGACGCGTGCCTAAGTCTCCGGCCTTGCAGGACGTCTCAGTCCACTCTCCATGATGGATCTCTCATAAACCTCGTCGGACCATTTTCCCACCAGAGAACTTCTCATCTCACCTCATAAACCATTGACTCTCCTCCCATGTGTCTGACCACTTCTCAGAGTCTCACCACCCGTTCTTCTCCCTTGTCGTCACGGCTCAATGGAACCCGCGTCCCCAGACTCAAACTCTCCGAGAACACCGCCCACGTCGTCGTCGGCCGCCATCAAGCGTATTCGTCAAGCATGCATCCATTGTCGGTAAGGCAACGTGTTTAATTCCCTCACACTCCCTCTGGTGTCTACAGAAGCGATTGGAGGCTTATCGTAACCACTCTTCAAGCCGGCGCAAAATCAAATGCTCAGGCGACCGTCCAATATGTCTCCGATGCCGTACTCGGAACTATAACTGTGTCTATGAGCCCTACTCAGACCCCCAAGAGCCAAGGGCCGGAAGCAGCTCGGCGGCAGCCTTGCCAAGCTCATCATTAGGCTTCCCGATCATCCCCCAAGGACAAGGACAGCAAATTACACGCAATGTCGACGAGTCCAACGCCGACCTGTTGCAGAGAATCAGCACTATAGAGGCTCAACTCTCCATGGTAACAAGGCATATCATGGGAAGTCCCAGGTGGGCCGATCCCATCCCATGAATTGAAGTGGTCTGACCAGGATGCTTTCAGCAATCAACTCAGGCCATCGAACGATCAACCGCGAAGCCCCAGGCTCTACACTCCCTCCCAGTCCCGCCAAAGTGAAGACGACACAAGCAATCAACTTCAACAGCCTAGTCAATCTCGCGAGTCAAGTGAAATCGCACAGCAAACAGCAATCTCTCCCCTCCCCAGCTTCGATGAAGAACCCGATCTCCCGTCCGAAATCTGGCTCTACAGCACTGGCACGGGTGACAATCAGTCAGAAAAGGAATCAAACTTCCCCGCCTTACCTCCGTATTGGATTGCGCAGACCCTGGTGGACATTTATTTCCTCCACGTCCATAATCAACCCTACTCGTACTTCCAGGAGGAGAACTTTCGCCAGAAACTCGCCGACGGCTTGATCCCGAAGTACTTGGTGTTGGCCGTGCTGGCATCCGCCCTTCGGTTCTCGGATCATGATTACTTCAGAGGGAAGATTCAACAAACGATGCAAGGCTATGCCAAAGAGGCATGGCTTTTGATTGTCAACGAGTATATGATTGGTGAAAGCGCCCCCCGGCTCCAGGTTGTGCAGGCAGCCGGTATCCTCACCATCATCGACATGTCAGGTTAGTTGCTATCAGTTTCCCCGGGAACATGATGGGTTTGCTCATGATTGTCTAGCTGGCCGATCGAGTTCCGGGTGGCTGAAAGCCGGAACAGCAATCCGTCTGGCCCAACACTTGGGACTGGCAGAGGAGCCTAGCCCGCTCTTGTCCATCGTCGACCAAGAAGAGCAAAGACGTGTATTTTGGTCAGTATATCTCCTCGACAAGATGGTAGCATGCGGGAAGAGATACCCGGCCACAATCCTAGAGAAGGATTGCCACGTCCGGCTTCCTTCCGACGAGCACTACTTCCGCGACGGCATCTACCAGAAGACCGTCACTATTGATCACTTCCTGCGACAAGAGGCATCTGGAGTGACTCACACTTACGGGGATTTTGCTGTTGCCCTCTTGGCCGCTTCGGTTCTAGGCCGTTGCGTCCAGTACGCCATCCGTGGAGACAAGTCTGTCGGAACAAGCTCAAAAGCTGCACTTTCGGAAATCAACATCCTGTTACGGGAGATCAACTCATTACTACACGTCAAAGGTGGATCAGTTGACCGGATAGTCCGTGAAAACAAGACTATTACCGGAGCGCTGGACCACCAAGCACTGGCACATATTGTCTTCGCTCACACCATTTTTCACCTCTGCCACTGTCTTCTCAACCACCCTTACCTCCTGAGATTACATCTCAAGAACGCATCTCCAGAGGAGCGCCATAGGGTATTCTCACGAGGCACAATGTTGGGGTACGAGCATTCTTGCAAGCTGGTTACCTTTCTTCATGACGCCGAAGCGGCAGGCTGCCACATCAACGCTCCTCTCTACACATACGCCGCCTGCGTGGCAGGAAGCATCCTTATACTCAACTTGGTTTCTTCAGGCCAAAGAGGCATTCAACCGTCCTCGAGCCAAACGGATTCAACGAGGAGGACCTTTGAAATGGTCAAAAGATGGGGCCAGTCGTGGGATCACGCTTCCAAAGCCGTAGGTTATGCTCCATTCCTCAACATGCATCTCTACTGAACTAACTCTTTGACGACGTAGCACTTTTGGCTTCTTTCGATGGAAACTCATACAAGAGCGCTTGCACAAATTTTCGACCTTGAAGCGGACCTGGATTTGCACCCGGAATCGGAGTCACTGATTGCATCCATGGTTGACTACGTAGCGATATGCTGTCAATGATTTATCACCAACCTGGAATGATTTTAGCCAGTCAACCATGAGCATTATGTCAGGCGCATGAATTTAAGCAACTTGATTCGAAGCTCTATCCCTGAGTCACTTACCATACTCAGAGTTTACTACTTGGTGAATCGTCCTCGATCTTGACAACCAGCTTTCCAAACTGGCTTCCCTTGCCCATATCCTGGAATAAGCCGTCTATTGCGGGCAGATTCTCTATTCCACTCACCGTCTTGGCAATAACCGGACGGATGCCGCTTTCTCGGACGAAAGTGACCATTTCGTGGAACTCCCTGAGGGAACCCATGGTTGAGCCTCGGACGTCGATGTTTTTGAGAACAGCCTTCATCAGAAAGTCCATCTTTGGCGCAAGAGTCATGCCATAGATAGCAATGACACCACCGGCCTGAATCTCATGTTAGTTGTAGTTCATGCAGATCCTAGCCTTTGTGTAACCCACCTTGAGAAGCCGGACCCCCCTCTCGATGATATCGCCTCCAGCACCGTCGATGATAGCATCGAGATAGGGTCTGTCCTTAGGTAGTTGCTTGAGAAGGTCACTGTCCCAATCCGCGTTTCGGTAATTGACACCCCCTCGTGCGCCCATGGAAACAGCCCGATTGATCTTGTCCTCGCTGGAACTCGTAACCCAGACATTGACGCCGCGTGCAACGGCGAAAAGCAACGCCATCAGAGCCACACCGCCCCCAATTCCGGTGACAAGAACATTGCAGCCCTTCTGGATATTCTCTTCGCCAGCCTTGGTAACAAACGCTCTCCAGGCAGTTGTACCAGTGACGGGTAGGGCCGCCGCTTCGCCGTCTGTGAGATGCGGAGGCGCTTCCACAATCTGGTCGTGATCGATGGCGAGGTACTCGGTCAAAGTGCCCTTTTTGTAGTACTTAGTTCCACCGAGTAGCACATACCACCCCGATGGCCCTTCCGGGCCTGTCGGAGAGTCCTTCCACCCAGTGCCTGGGTTGAGGATAACACGCTTGTGTAGCCATTTTGACGGGACCCCGTCGCCCACTGCGACCACGGTGCCGCAACCGTCTGCAAGTAATGTCGTCCCTGTTGCTGCACCGGGATAGAGATGCTGACGAAGGAAGAAGTCGCGGTGGTTGAGAGCAGCCGCGGACATTTTGATGAGAACCTCGCTTTTCTTTGGGACTGGAATTGGGGTATCTCGAAGCTCGAGGGGGTAATACACCTCCCCCGGCTTGCCCTCGGCAGGGCCCATGGCAATGTCCTTCATGGTGAAGACAACAAGGTTGCAAGATGAGCTCGTGGTGGCGACGTCGGTGATTAAGCTTGGCAGTGGGTAGGTATATGGAGGGATTGTAACTATTGAACAGGATATATGGACTTGAAGTTCATGCAAAGACTCGAGAGTTGACAGGTCAAGAGTCAATAGGATCGACTTTATTGGCGGAGACCCGGCCTAGACCGGTTCAGGCGGCTATAAATCCGGCAATAACCCCCTCATGTTCGGGTTGCCGGCGCATGCAGATTTCGGACCGCCCCCATCATCCTCCAGGGTTGTGTTAGCGGCTTCGGACCGGAGTGCATGTGTGTGTTGCGTTAGCTCTCCATCTACCCCAGGCCCAGCTCGCTAGTTCTGAAATAGCTCCTACTGCTTCTCTTCAGGGTAGCATTGCTAGCCCTAGTTCATGTCTGTGCCAGAACGCTGGGAGTGGCGGGAAGGTCATTCTCAGTGACGGAACTGGTGTCCATGTTGCTGGCAAAGGTTCTATCCCATGATTGATGATCCTGAGAACATCGTTAGCTAGGCTGAGGTTAGGACTACGACTACTCAGGGCACTAAACAGTCCAGCCTTCACCGCTACTGAAAGGGAAGCCTTGACAGACGTTGTCTCTAGCTTCCATGAGACCATTGAAGATGATACCGTTTTCTGGAATCAGGACATGAGACTCATGGCATCCACCCTAGTCAGTAAAAGTTGCTTCCTTTCCCCAGAAAACAAATATTGCGTAGATCATCCCACAGGCAAGGATACTTGCCAGGATGAACCCTTGAACCGAGGTCTGAATCGAGAGCTGTGATACAAGGCTTCCTAGATGCGTTAAGGCTTGTGACATCCTTGTTTCCGACTTTACTTTGGGTCATGTTGTTTGTGGTTTGCCTCGACGCGCTGCTAGGGCTTCCCTACAAAACGTCTCAAGACTTGATGTATTCACTCCCTTAGAAGTGACATCCAGACCCGAAACAGCGTGCGGAAACTGAGTTCAAAACACCCCAATATGTTCTATGAGAGTTCATGAACGGCAGAAAAACGTCAAGATGAACGTAGTGACTTTTTCTTCTCAGGCTCGTCTGCCCTCGGCATGTCAACGGTGAGCGCACTTCACGACGGAAAGCCAAAGAATCACCAATACACACAACACACAGAAGTATTTTAATCCTCCCCAAGAGACAAAAAAAGCAAAAGAGAAACATACAACACCGGGCATTCGCCGGTCGTCACCGACCCGACTACTACTCCAGCGGTCGCCTGGTTGACTAGGGGGGAGCAGACGGGACCCCGTATTCTCAAGCGCCTATGGTCGTATGTGCCAGGAACCCGTGTATTCTACATTATGGTGATTCATTCATGGCATATGGCAGTCTCCAGTTCATGGGGAATGCTCATGAGGTTGCTCCGAAACAGACGGTCATCCTAGAATAGCTGAAAAGCTGGTTCTTCGTTGAGAGACGGCGTGTGTTCGATGATAGCAGGTTATCGAGCGCAGCCACAGAGGAATCTGGTAGGTTGAGGGCTGAGCTGAAGGGAACTTGGCAGAGTTTCACTCGCTGCTTTGAGACTGTGAAGTAAACCCTGACAAACGGGAGAGAACATCGTAGCTGATACAAACGCTCTTTTTACCTAAGGTCTTGTGGCTTCGCTGGGATTGGCAACAAGAGAACTAGGACTGAACTGCTCTGGTCTAGGCAGTGGTTGTAAGCCCCAAACCTGTCCAACAAGGCCGGCCAAGATATAGTTGCGGCGAAAACAAAGGTGGCAACTCATTGAGATATTCACTCGACGACATTTTGAACCGGGAGAGCGAAGGAGAGTCCAAAGCAACCAACAATTTGGGGGTATCTACGTCGTCATGGCTTACTACCTAAACAATAATACAAGTGCGTATCCTCATTCCAGGGCCTTGGTATTCCTAAGCATCCGTTTTCTTTGAAGACATTGTCCCTTGCTTTCACCGAGAACATGACTACAGTGACCAGTCAGACGGCAAAGTTCTCATCAGTCTCAAGCCCGAACCTTGAATGTCCAACCGGTCTTCGCAATTCTTGCCGCAACGAAAACGATTCCTCCCAGGAGCAAAGACGACCCAGCCCAGGCCTGGGCGCCTAGATAACTCCCATCACGAGCCCGGATCAGAGCACCCGCGAGTGGCGGGCCCGTAAGCGCCGCAAACGATACAGTTGTAAACGCCATGCCCATGCGTGTACCCGCCTTGCTGAGGTCTGTTGTCAAACTGGCCATGGCGGCAGGAAACATGGTCTGTAAGGCCGAAGATGACAAGCCGTAGATGGTGGTGAATGCAAGAAGCCCTTTTCGTGTGTCTACCCGCATCCATACAAACATGAGCATGCCAGTGCAAAAGGTCACGGTGATGATGGTGTTGAGGGCCCCGAATTTACGATCTGATAGATAGGTAGGCAGAAGTCGTCCTATGATGCTATGGTTCCGTTAGAAGAGCTACTAGGATGCCCAAATGTATCATTTAAAGCTCTTACCCAACACTGTTCATCACGAGGAGCATTGTAATCGAGTCTTGGTAATCCAGACCAACGATGTTCTGGGCGTACGTGCCAATCTATTCTCGTCAGAAGCGAAAAACCCCCAGCTAGGCATGGGACTTACATAGTAGAATGCAAAGTAGACAGCCCAAAAGTTAAAGAGCATTGCTATGCAGCTCAGACAATACGGCGCGTCCTTGAAAGCAGATAGGTCAACCAGTGGCCCAGGCTTCCTTGCAGTTGGCCGGGGTCTCAGGAACGCAATAACGATCATCGAGAGACCCAAGTTGACGAATCCCAACACTCGGACCGTCCAGCCGAACCCAATCTTGGGAAGAAGTTGCTGGAAAATGACGGGATAGATGACGCCTCCAGTTGACGCGCCTGTTGTCGCAACTCCGATGGCCAATGACCGGCGCTTGGAGAAGTAGGTCGAGACGAGGGCTATTGATGGCGCGAACGAAAGACCATTCCCGATTCCTGTACAGAGACTCTGGGCGAGCAATACTTGCCAGTACGTGCGACAGATGGAGGTCATGAAGATGCCGACAACAGAGAATGCCACGCCACTGATGAAGACGGGCAGAAAGTAACCTGCGTCAAGGGCACGACCGGACAAGGTTCCGATGAAGAAGAGGAGGAAGATCTGGATGGAGCCGATCCAGGAGATGTCGGATAGGCTTCGCGATAAGGCAGTGGTGTAGTAGCTCTGAAAGACGCCGTAGCAGAGGAGGTAGCCCCAAGTGTTGAAGACGACGAGGTGTCCAAGGGCGACCATGAACCAGGCTCGGGGACCTCCATCGGGGGTAGATGGGATTGATTGATCGCCATCTAAGGCTACGAGGCCTGAATTATGGGAGCTAAGCGTTTCATCCGTGGGATAATTCTCCTTGTCGGACATGTTTTGTTGAAGACGGTAGCGAGATCCGATGTATCCACAACCTACAAAGCAAAAGCAGCAGGATAGGAACCCAGGTTGATGGTAGAAGTTGTGTCAGAGAAGCTCACGAAGTCGGGGGAAAAGGGCGACGACCTCACAACTCCGCTTCTATCCTCTACGAGTCCCACCGTGTAATTATTCATCCGTCGCAACCCCAACTGGGCATCCTAAGCCGAGATGCCTCGTTGACCCCCGGAACTCGGTAGAATCCATTGGCCTAGGAACACTGTTCAACGCCGCTAGTCGCTCGAAAAAAAAAATCTCGGAGAGATACCCGGGATTAACACGGGTGATTTGGTGAAGATGGCGATCTGAGGAGGCGCTGATTGGGGTTTGCAGGTCGAATAAGTTTCCGAACATGCATAGATGTTCTGTGAATCTCGCCGACTTCCAAAGTAGGCGATATTACCTCGCCTTCAGAACTATAAAGCCGTTTGTTTCTCGCTTTTTTATGCACAATCGGAGAGTGAGTCAATGGCTTCCCGAATAATTCTTCTTTACGGATACTCCCTCGAGAGATCATCACTAGGTCAGTAGGCGGAATCACTTCGTCTCGGACCTAACCCCCGACGAGCCGCTCTTGAGCTTTTCCCGTCTGCTGCATCCGCCGAATTTGGCCTGCTTCTGACAGAACCAGTACTGGTGTAATAGGTCCCAAGAAACAAAAAGTACGATGGTGAGCGCCTGACGTGTGGGAGGTGTTGAGACTTGGGCTATCAATCAATGCGTGCGTGCGTGTGCATCGTGACATTGCCGACGGGCGGATCAAGAAGCTTTGGCATTACCGCTCTTAGTTAGTCGAAGCTCAAGGGACTAACGGTTGTGGTTGGATCCCCATGGACGGGTTTGGCTCCTGGAGACCTGGCACTTGGCCCATCTACCAAGTCGGGCATGTAGTTTCTACAGCAAATAATCACTAGCTACTAATGTATCAGATAGAGTGCGTCTAGTCTAGATTTCATTCGACACGACAATGTTCCATCTCTTCTCATCATCAGTCAGGCTCCTAGTCCTGCTCTCCACCTGTCGAGTTGACAAGTCTGCCTCACAACCCCCACCCACCAAGCCAATCGAGCCCTGCGTAGGTACCTAGGTACCTTACCTTGCGCTCAGAGGCCTCCCAAAGATCGAGAATATCATCATACCTATTCCAGAGCCTCACCCCGCGAGCCTCTGCCATCATCCAATGCAAAACTCGCCCGGAGCGCCGATCAGCGACGACTCGTTTAAATGCCCGGCTCTTGTTGCACGCTCTTTCCATCAATCGCCTCAAGGGACGAGATTGATTGATTATCATGGAAGCCCTTGATCGGCGACAGGGAATCCCACTTCAACCAAAGCCCAAACATCCACGGCAACTTTCCAAACAGCCACGGGTGGGGCACCAAAATCTGCACTAAAACCAAAATATCCAGGCTAGCCTAATCAGGCTAGTAGGTTTTTCATCCCGGCTATCCCTATTTCTACAAAAGTTCCCCTTAAAATCGATACATAATTGCAAGTTACTTAAATATTCTTTAAAAAGTCAATGGAAGTGATATCGCTTTCTAAAGACTCTTTAAATAAATTAAATGGCTAATAATTTATTAATATTAGAGGGTTTGAGCCTAGCCTTCTCTATACTTGAGATATTGCGAATATTAGAGTTCTGTATTAGGTACTTCGCGTTCTTGTTGGGCTGGGCTTCGCCTGAAGTGTCGGTTGACCGAGACGTCGGGGGCTAGTTCATTGCCTGAAGAATGGATCATGGGTGAAATATTCGGAGGTGAAGGGTCGGCGCCGTGTCGCGTGAAATTGTTTTATCCGCTGGCGGCCGTTGTGCTCTGGTTATGTGGAGGCATTTGTGCAATTGAACGGGCGGATGGCACCAGCAAGAGTGCGCAGGTGAGGGCGGATGAATGGATCATGGATGCTGGGTCATGGATGCTGGGTCAGTGACAGGAACAAGGGTTGGTCTAGCTTCGGCCGCTGAGATGCGTCTGGCACTGCCATGTGCGAGGCGTATGGTCGTGTGTTTTGTCGTTGGAGCAACGACGAATTATGTCACATTGACTTGTGTTTCCTTGAATGACATGCGGTATTCATGTTCAATGCAAACTTGGATTAATGTTGAGTCGCTGATTATTATGGTCTGCTTGATGTTCTGAGAGCGAGGGCTGGACATCACAACAGGGAAGATTCCTTCGTTGAGTGGATGACGGTACCTGAAAAGCCCTGTGGCATCAAATGATTCCTTGGCTACCTTATATCTAATACCCCATAACAATTCCATGTCCAAGAAAATCCATCGCAATCTTCCCTCGTCGCGAAAAATGCTCCCCAGTCCGTCAATGTCAATCGTAACCATTATTCCAGAAAAAAAACCCTGTTTCAGCCAGTGTCGTCATAATTCAGATCCCACGTTTCCGTTCTGCCACGTTCCGTCCTGCAGCGTACCGTTTTGTTGTGCAACCAATAGTTGCCGTCGAGTGACACGCCCGGCCCCTTGGTGTCCGAAAGAAGCAACCCTCTAGGGTGTCTTGGGGCTGGGACCCGTAATCTTTATAGATGGGATGCCACTGGCAGAGCTTCCCTTGCCCTTTTGCGTACTGGTGGGCTGCGGAGCGTTAGACCAACCAAGCCAAGTTCATGGACGGGCCGGGGAATGGGCCTTACTGTGCGTGGTGGCGCCGCAGGAGATGCGGCCTGGGTCCATGCACCAACGTGTGCAATGAGATTCTCTTGGGTCTTCATCTTGGCCTGGCTGCTAGGGTCGATAGACATGGTGAAGATGGGTGGTGATGGATGGATGAGCAAGAGGGAGGTTGGTTGCGAAGAAAGAAAGGCAGAGGAAGGATGCGAGAGGGATTGAGGATTTGCTGAGTCTGGGTGCTTCAGTCAGAGGAGCTAATGACTAGGTATGAGAGGAGGAGGACTGGATGTCGGTATGCTATTCATCATTGTTGTCAGCGTAGGGGAGAGAGGAATATTTAACCTGACCGAGAATTCAACTCTCTGCCCGTCACCCGAGAGATGAAGCAATGTTGGGATTTCCTCTTTGAGTCGAAGTCGACTGCGCCAACCTCCGTCGTCTTCCGTTGTCCGTCTTCCGTCGTCCGTCGTCCGTCCATGTCAAGCAGGCAAGCAGGCAAGCAAGCAACAAGTTGCGCACTCACGAACGCCGGCAACAGACAAGGTGCCCAAAAGTGCCACCCATGTTCTCCTTGTTCTCGTTCGCCTTTGGCATCACTAGAAGGGGGAATTCCAAGCAGCATGGCGTGCCCCATGGAGACCCTGTCCCTGGTCCCCATCAGATCGATTGGCGATTAGCTCTTTCTGGGCTTCTGGGGGACTAGCGCCGTTTCAGAGACCAAAAAAGGGTTCTTCCCTTCCCTTGCAAAGATGGACCAGGGTATCCGATTGTGACGTGAGTCTGGCCTTGGGGCGAGTGGAAATGGGCTGAGATTTGTTGCGGAGAGCTTGGACCACCAGGTACCGGTCTCCACAGACAGGCCCCTGAATGGTATCTTGGTCGCCAGTTTCTACCGGAGAGCCTGGACAACTGCCTGAGTAGGTGGAGGTACCGATACCGATACTCTGACAGATCCTGGCACTGGATTGTTTGGCCGCCCGTTGCTCCCGGAGAGCTTGGACCATCCCAACGTCGCTCCTTGTCATTGATGGGGATGATCCAACGTCCATACTCCACTTTCTCCCACCCCAAGCGTTCCTGATAGGCCACATGAACAGCGCTAGTCGCTAGGTTCGGTTTAGTCTGGTTGCCTGCCAAATCGCGTCTGGACCCACTCTTCCCTAGTGTGGCTTGGACGACGGCCTGCTCTGTCACCCAATCGATTGTTGGAATTTCTGAATCGAGCCGACTAGCCAGGGCTGACAGCAAGCCCGTCAGGCGTCCCAGGGGAAAAAAAGAAAGCAATATCGTGGCCAGGCAAAAAATAACCAGGATGGACTCCAGACCAAGGGTGGACAGTTTGAGCCAGGGGGTTGAAAATGAAACTTGATGGAGCCGGTAGCCATTGATGATGGCTAGCAGTCTTCAATCGGAGGTACCGATCGAGTGAATCATTGTTTGTTGCCCATCGACTAATACCTGTTTCCTTCCTTCCTTCCTTATTTTTTTTCTCCTCCTTCTCCCTCACAAGGTATCTCTCTCACTGCGTGGGTTATTATTAAACAAAGCAAAGCCCACATACTACTACTGCCACAAATTCGTTAACTTCCATTTGGCCACCTACCTATCACCTACCTTTTCTCCTTCAACCACGCATACCTAATTTCCATACCCACCCAAGACACCGTCTCCCTACCATTCCTCCCCCCCCTCTTCTCATTCAGATGCATCAAAAGATAAGCTGGGTTCATAGCCGGGCGCCTAAGGCCACTGGCATATCCAATGAAGTCTTGGATTGCTACAGAGAAATCATCCGCCACCAATACTTGGACAAAAAAGAGACCCGCGACCAGGTCATCCACTTCCTCAAGACAGTCCACAACTTTGAGATCACGTAGGTCTAGCCAATCCTTTTACCTACTCCCCTCCTCCCCCTCCCCCTTTCCCCAGGATCGAGACGGGCGCTAATCAATTCTTCCCCAGCCGCGATCAGTTCTCCAAGGCCATTAAACGATGGGGCTTCCAGAAGCAACGTCGCCTGGGCGCCACCACCGCCTCTACCGTCTCTACTATCTCTACGTTGTCCCCAAATCCACCTTCCACGGTGAATTGGGATACCGACAACGACTTGGAGCACAGTGTTGGGCCGTCCCCGATGAGCATTGGACTTTCTGAGCCGTCCAAACGAACGAGGAGCCTACTTAGCTCCTCTAGCTCATTGCATAGTGACCCCAATCGCCGGGGACACTCACCCTCACCCAGCCGGCCTGCGAAACGACAAAGGCCAGCAAGCCGCCCATCAGCTCCTCACCTAGAATCCTCATCTCATACCGTCGCCTCGGCCTCAATTAACGAAAATGACGGCTCATCATGTTCCACTGAACGACATGCCGCCGACAATGCCTTGTCGGCGGAGTACTTGGCCTGCTCCTATCGCTATAGCAAAGCGTTCGGCTTCATGGCCAGAAACTCCATCCCCTTCGACTTTAGGACCTCATCCGACACCCAGAGGAGATCCAGGATGCTTGAATTGGCGCGGAATGCTAGATCACGTCGCACCCGCAAAATCATGCGTTCTGTCCTCGAAGCTGAGCTGGAGGCTTCGAACGACCCCCTCGTGAGAGATGGAATCATCACGTTCCCCCCAGGCCAGGACCACATAAGTCCAGCGCAGTCGTTCCTCTTCCATCGTTACCTTGCACAGATCTACTTCCGTCTTGAGGGCCACTCTTGTCGCGTTCACGAGCACCTTGACAAGGCCCGGAGTTTCGTCCAAAGTTACGACCCGCGCGGTCGCTCGAAGCTGGACCTTTGGACACTGCTTCATCTTCAGGAGGGAGAAGACAGTCACGCTGTTCCAGAGGTCCTACTCAACGCGCTCGAGCACCGCAAAGACACGATTTTCTCCCACCTAAAGTCATGTCTCACGCACTGCAGGGAGAGGCTTCAACTCGTCATGGAAGAGGAGTTGAACAGCGGCTCCGAGACTCTTGGCTCCCTACCACAGTTGAGGGACAAGGACCCAAGTGCCATGAGCCATTGGTCCGAGCAACAGAGCGCCCTCAATCTGTGGACCGACACTGGCTTCCTGTTTGGTTTCCTTTGGAAACAGTTGCAGCTCGTCGAATCATGGGAACGTGACGCAAAGTCTTGGCCCAACATGGCCTCGATGCCGGGAATGTCGGCCACCCACTTCCTCATGATTGCATGTAGGATGGTCGTCCGCAAGTCGCGCTCTTTCTCCCAACGTCCCCGATCTTCAGACGAGCCGGTTCCCACCTCCTTCAACTCCGCAGACGCACTGCTCTACATAGCAGCAATTGACTCGCTCATAGAAGACGGCGCGCTGTCCTTGAAACAATCCAAGAGGCAATTTGTTACTCACTTCATCGAACACCACTCCTGGGTCCCACCGTCCAGGCTCAGGTATCCTGTTATCCAATACCTGCAACAATACCAAATGGAGAGCCTCTACTTTGTCCTAGACACCAAGAGGGAGCTTCGTTCCGCGACCCCAACGGATCCAACGTTGGAAGAAATCTATAAACCAACACCCTCAGATAGCCAACGAGCTCCAACACTCTCGGATAAACGACAAGCCTCCCGTGAGTCGTTGGCCGATTTTTTGGACTGGATGGGACAGCAGCAACAGGAACAGGAACCGGACTTGACCAAGCCGGAGGAATCGGAGAACCGCACCAGCAGGATCAAGAACTCGTATTCCTGGGCTTCTTCTAGCATCGCATCGCGTTCCACAGCATCGTTGACAGCACGACAGCTTTACATGAGCGTCCTTACCGGAAACCCCCCCATCGCGAGATCCCTGGCGTCCCGCTCATCGCTCTCATCCCAGGCCTCGGTATCCAGCTCGTTTAGGAGGTTCAAGGCGGCACGCCGGAGTGCGACAGTCTCCCAACGTTTGAGTTCGTGCCCACCGAGCTGGGACCCGTGGTCAGAGGCGGACGACGACCTGTGGATGACGCAATCAGTCGTTGACACCGTGGAGGAACTTCCGGAGTTCGACACGAGGCCTCCAAGGGCTGCAGCTGTTGGTATAATGGCGGGCGGCCTGGAGGCCGTGAGAACGGCCATTAATGGGAGCATCAGCCGACCCATATCTCCGACCATCCGGAGTCGACTAGAAAACCTAAGCGAAAGAATGAGGTCGTTTATGTGATTTTAATGTATAACAATACTAGGATAGAATGTGTATGGAGTTGGGGACTGTTTTTTTTTTGTTTTGTTTTTTTGTTATTTTTTTTTGGTTAAGGACAAAGGTATGAGGCCAAGGTTGATCAGAGCCAAGTGCCCAGCCGTAATGATGGATGACACACAGGCCTCGAAGGCCGACGGATTAATGAAGGCATGAGCAGCATAGAGCTGAACCCACCTGGAATAGATTTAATAACCACATTTAATATGACGCGACTGGTACGTGACAGACTGTCGGCCATTCTTGGAGGTGTTGCTGTTGTTGAGTCTTCAACCAACACCACACATTCTTCATCTATGACTCGTCGACGACCATCCCCTTTCATAAGCAAGTATTACATCGTTTTATTGAAGTTATTAACATTTCATATGTTCATTTCTCTGAATAATCCACACAAGAACGAAAAACACTCTATCCACGGACAAAGACCATAGTTAGTCCCCCCTCCCCCTTCAACTACACCCATCCAAGAAACCCTCTAAACACACCACCACCACCCTAGTTCGTCTGAACGGGAAGGGCGGGAGGCACGTTGCAGTCGAAGCACGCCGGCTGATACCAGAGATACGAACTATCAGGCGAACTCTGGAAGTTCCGCGAGTCCTGGAACAGCTCACACGTCTGGCCCGCTCCTGTACGGAACGCAGTGCACCCGCGCTCATCGCACAGCGCCGCGCAGAGATCCGATTCAAGCGTCGTCAACGCCATGAACGTCCCCCTGGGCGAGAACGACCCGAGCGTCGAGCAGACGGCGCCCGCCGTGTCTGCCTTCGCCGTGCAACCGCGGTCCGTCGGCGTGGGCTCGGTGCGCTCCTCGCAGTCGAAGCAGCTCCTCTCGAACCAGAGAGGGTCGTTGTAGCCACCGGACACGAAGGGGTAGTCGTCTAGGTCCCCCCAGTTGAAGAGTCCGCAGGTGCGGTCCATGGAGTCGGGCTGGTAAGAGATGGCGTCGCAGCCGGTGGTCTCGGCGCACCAGGCTGCGCACTCGAGCATGGTCCAGCGGAACTCTGAGGCGAGGAAGGTTCCTGAGGAGGCGGTGCCGCGTTGGTTGCAGGTGACGGCAGATTGGGGACCGCGGCGTCGTTCGGTACGGGTCCAGCAGACTTGGGGGGTGGGTTCGACGGGGGTTGCGGTGGTGGTTGTGGTGGTGGTGGCGGACTGTGTCGCGGAGCTGGAGTCGGGGGCGGTAGAGGTGTCGGAGGAGGAGGGAGCGGCGGTAGAGCCGGTAGTAGAGGTGTCTGAATCGGTGGCACTGGGTCCGGTAGTAGCAGTGTCTGAACCAGACGTGGCAGTATCCGATCCGGTGGCAGTGTCAGACCCAGAAGTCTCGGAACCAGTGGCAGCACTTCCAGTCTCAGAAGCAGAACCACTGGTCTCGCTCACAGAACTAGTCTCGCTCACAGAAGGCTCCTCGGGACCATCATCACACTCCTCCGAATAGCAACGAACATCAGTCCAAGTTCCCGCCGAACCGCTCGGCACAAAGTCATCCCTCGACGAGGCAAAAGCGCAAATCATCGATCCCTCACCCGGCCAGTGATACGAGACCATCTGACACTGAGGCCTCTTGTAGCACTCCCGCGCGCAGAACAACTCGCCCTGATCCGGGGCCGGGATGTCCGAGTACCTGGAGGGCTGGTTGCCGCTGCGGAGACACTGGGCGCCCGTGGGGGGAGTTGGCAGGCGAGAGCATTCCGGGACGGCGACGCTGCTGGAGGAGGAGGAGGCGGTCGAGGTTCCCGTGGCGGAGTCGGAGGTGGTTCCGGAGGTGGTAGTTCCAGAGGCTGAAGATCCGCTCGGTTGGCAGACGCCAGCTTCGGCCCCGACGGCGGCGAGGGCCGCGACGAGGACGGCAGTGAAGGTGGTCGAGTAGATCATCTTGGCTCAAGGTTGTCGACTGGAGTTACACAGCAGGGAACGAAAGACAAGCAAGCCACTGACAGCGCCAAGGGGGAGAGGGACATGATATATCTCTCCAAGAACCCAGCAGGACGAAATTACACATGAACAAATCTTTCCTTTACGCTCCTGAAAGTGTATAGTACGTAACTAGTTATTACCAACTGGGTTATGTGCCCTCCGGGGATGCATGGAGCTATCAGACGCTACAGATCAATAGACCAGGAACGAAGTGGGCGCGCGAAGATCCGCAAAAGTCCAACGGTTGGTTCTAGAGCTTTTCTTAACCCCTGGTAGGAAGTCGAGGCCCCTGAGCGACTGAAATACGACGTAAGTTGGCAAGCTGATAATCGATAGTCTGCTAGTTACCCTGGGGAGCAAAAAGGCCAGGAAGTAAAAACGGTTCTGGCAGGGTTGGCGACCAACAGTGAGAATGGCGGTCGTGGCACCGTCCACCGCTTTGATTCATCGAGCCACTCGTTTCTTTGTGTTACCGCTAAGAGAATAAGACTGGGGATTCAGCAGGATAGTCGGTATTGGCTACCATAGAGACTCGAAGAGAGGACGACTCTATTACTTCTGTCAGCTCAACTACGGGGCGGTCAATGTGGCAATCGGGTAGCTATGACTTAGAAGAATTGACCTTGGATAGCTTGGATCGAGACGGAAGAGGTGAGAATCTTGGTCTTAGTTGTGTTTGGTGCTGCTATACTTCTTCAAGATCTACCATCGCCGTCTTCTCGAGCTTGATGTGACAATCATGTTGTATACCAGCTCACATAGCACAAAAGCATCAACACTCGTCAGAGATTAAATATATTCATATTGGCGTCATATCTTTCGTCGTCGAATCTAGTCCTTGATCCAATTTGCAAAGATGCGAATGGGGTATGATGAATCGGAATGCTCGCAACCAAACAACAAAAAAATGACCGACCAGGCTCAAAGCCCAGTCTTGCCCCGGACTCCTGTCTCGCAATGCAATCCCTTCACATTCCAACAACCATGTCGTGACAAATGCTGCGCTTCAATGTTTTCGCCCACGTTCCCCTTTCCCCCCCTTCTGATGTTGTTATTGTTGTTGTTGCCCGGGTCGTCCAGCATATCACCCATCCACCACCACCACCACCACCACCCAACTTAGTCGCTCCTTTACCGTTGCTCCTCATTCATGTTCTCGTGTTCATGCCGACTGGCACAAAACCAATATGTACCGAAGCGAATGCGTCCTCCACAGGAGGTTTCCTCATTAACCCCAACCAAGCATCTCGAGCGTCCCTCGGGCATCCGATGCCGATATACTGCTGACGCCGAGTTGTCGAGTCTGCGTGCCTCGCCTCAGGCGCTGCACTCCCACAGAAATCTTCCAGCCCTCCGTCTCATCAATGACAAAGACGTAGCGCTTACCCTCTTGGTCTCGGACCGATGCCCGGAGCAGGTGCAGGCCCTTAGATTTCCACTCTCCAGTCTGGCCAGTCGAAGAAGGAATGTTAGTATCTCGGAAAGTTCGATCGCATAAACCAAGACGACAACAGCTTTTGCACGCGCGCAACATCTCGGTCAGGTACACATCGGCTTCGTCGCCCGTGAGAGTGTTGGTGGCGCCCCGGTCGCGGGCTCGAGAAGCGGCCATTTTGTGAAGCAAGGGATTGGGTTTCGTGCCGGGTACGGGGGAGGAAGATGACGGCGAATTCAAACATTGCGGGGGACACCATACCTCGACTTGTTTCAGCGTCCAGGCCTTAACGTCCCATTCTCGCTGGGGCACGCCTCGGACATCGTCGTCGATGAAGAGGCCCTCTGTAGTAATACGGAGGATGAGTCCGTCAGTGACGGAGCCGATGCCCGAAATCAGTTGACTTGCGGGCGTCTTGGAAAACTGGTTCATGAAAAGATACACGCCAGAGATGACGATCTTGTCGGGATCCTTGGTCGTGTACGGGCCGGTCCGCAACGAAGGTGGTGGCGACGTTCGAGCCGTACTCTGCGACGCCGCCCACGATGATTCGGAACCGACCGACGACGCCGACTTTTTGTGCTGCGGCTTGTCGTATGGGCGGTACGAGTTTTCCGTGCTCACCCCGGACTTGGCCGTGGTAGAAGCAGGAGGAGGAGGTTGTGTCTGAGAGGAGGACACAGTAGAGCTGGCTGGAGGGGGGTTGTTATTGGATACTGACGAGGACGTTGGGGATGAAGCAGGAACTTGAGGGCGGCCGTTTGGCCACATGCTCATCCTCTGGCCAACCCCAGTGTAAGCATAGCTGGTTCCCTTGCGGGTTGGTACAGCTTCTTCTTGCTCTGCCTGCTCCAACTCCCGCTGCCTCTCAAGCTCACGTTGCTGCTCGAGCTCACGCTGCTTCTCAAGCTCGCGCTTCTTCTCAATCTCACGTTGCTTCTCGGCCTCACGCTGCTTTTCGAGTTCACGCTGTTTCTCGAGCGCCCGTTGCCTCTCAAGCTCACGCAGCTTCTCCAACGCTCGCTGCTTGTCCATCTGCTGTTGCTGCTCCGCCGCTCGCTGTTTAAGCAGCGCTTGCTGCTTCTCAAGCTCACGTAGCTTCATCAGAGCGCGTTGTCTATCCAACGCTTCTTGCTTCTCGTCCTCCCGTTGCTTCTCCAACTCACGCCTCTTCTCCAACTCCCGGAGCCTCTCCAGTTCCCGCAGTCTCTCCAACTCCTTCTCCTTCTCTAATTTCTGCCTATCCCTCTCTTCCTTCTCCTTTGCTTGCGCTTTCTCCTTTTCGAGCTCCTTTTCAAGCTCCTTCTTTTGCCTCTCATCCTCCCTGCGTCGGGCCTCCTCTGCCTCCTTCTTCCTTAGGGCATCTCGTTCGGCGGCGTATCGCTTCCGACGTTCGTCTCGTTCTTGAGCCTCCTTCTTTTTCCGCTCCTCTAGATCGCGAGCCTCCTTAAGTCTCTGTTCCTCTCGTTCGCGAGCTTCCTTAGCTTCCTTCTCGAGGCGTTCCCTTTCTTTGCGCTCGTGCTCAAGTTTTTCGGCTAACTCTTTTGCTCGCTGCTCAACCTCTAGGCGCTCCTTTCGCTCCTGGGCGTCACGTTCGAGTCGCTGGCGCTCCATCTCCTTGGCCTGTCGTTCCTTGGCGTCCTTAGCTCGCAGCTCGGCCAACCGCCTTGTCGCCTCTTCTCGTCGTTTTTGATCCGCCTCCTTCGCCTTACGCTCCTCCTCCCGCTTCCTCACCTCATCTCGAGCCTTCTCCCAGGACCCCTTCTGCTTCGGTGTCTCTTCCTTCGTAGCCTGCGGTTCCGGAGTTGGCTCTGGTTGAGGACGAGGCTTTGGGGGAGGAGTTTGGGGTCGCGCCTGGGACGGAGGGGTCTCGGTTCGTGGTTTTCGAAGAGGTTCCTCCGTTGGGGGTTTGGATCGATGGACCTCGGCCTGAGGCTTTTGCTGAGGTGTCTCTGGTCGCGGTTTTGGAGTCCCCGCTCGTGATTTTGGAGGAGGTGTCTGCGCTCTAGGCACTGGCGGGGGTGCCTCGGTTCGTGATTTAGGAGGAGGATCCTCGGTTCGCACTTTTGATGGCGGGGCTTCGGTCCTGTGTCTGGACTTCTTGGACCTCGATTTGGGCTTAGGAGGAGGGGTGTCGGGGGGGGTTTGTGGCGGCGGCGGTCGCACTTGCTGTGGTGGAGGTCGAGGTGGTGGTTGGGGCTCGGGCTGACGTTTCGAACGAGACTCTGCCTCCCGTTGCGACCGGGATTCGGGTGGTCGGTGTGACCGAGGCTCCGAATCTCGTTGGGGTCGAGTTTCCGGTTCTCGTTGAGGTCGGGGTTCTGATTCTCGTTCTGATCGAGGCTCAGGTGGTCGCTGGGGCCGAGACTCGGACTCTCGTTGAGGTCGGGATTCGGGCTCTCGTTGAGCTCGAGCTTCAGGCGATCGCTTTGAACGAGACTCGTGTTCTCGGTGAGACCGATGCTCAGGCGGTCGCTGTGGTCGAGGCTCTGACTCTCGTTGCGGCTGAGGTTCAGGCGGCCGTTCTGATCGAGACTCAGGTGGTCGCTGGGACCGAGACTCGTGTTCTCGGTGAGATCGATGCTCGGGTGGTCGCTGTGGTCGAGGTTCTGATCCTCGTTCTGGTCGAGGCTCAGGTGGTCGCTGGGACCGAGACTCGGGCTCTCTATCAGGCCGGAGCTCCGGCGGCCGCTGGGATCGAGGCTCTGACTCTCGTTGCGGTTGAGGTTCAGGCGGTCGTTCTGATCGAGACTCAGACTTCTGAGGGGGCTGAGGCTCAGGCGGCCGCGGTGGTCGAACGTCAGGTTGTCGTGGTTGAGGCTCGGGCTGTCGTTGTGGTTGCGGCTCTGGTTGCGGCGGTTGTGGCGGCGGTTGCGACTGAGGGCCTCTTTGCCAAGATGTCCGAGTGCTGTCG
>JABFFI010000408.1:0-72417 GCA_013623725.1 Fusarium robinianum | reverse complement strand
CGGGCTTCTCCTCCTCGACAGGGGCGGGAGCCTCAACAGCCTTCTCCTCAACCTCAGGCTCAGCGGCCTTCTCGGCGGGCTTCTCCTCGACAGGGGCAGGGGCTTCCACAGGCTTCTCCTCCTCAGCAGCCTTCTCAGTCTCGGGTTCAGCGGCCTTTTCCTCGACCTCGGCGGGCTTCTCCTCCTCAACGGGGGCGGGAGCCTCAACAGCCTTCTCCTCAACCTCGGCGGGGGCGGGAGCCTCGACGGCCTTCTCCTCGACCTCGGCGGGCTTCTCTTCCTCGGCGGGTTCGGCGGCCTTCTCCTCAACCTCAGCGGGCTTCTCCTCCTCGGCAGCCTTCTCCTCGACCTCGGCGGGCTTTTCGGGCTCAGCGACCTCGGGCTCGGCAGCCTTCTCCTCCTCGACCTCCTTGACCTCAGCCTCGACCTCCTCAGCCTTGACCTCCTCAGCCTTGACCTCAGCCTCGGGCTCCTCCTTTACCTCAGCCTCAGCCTCAGCCTCAGCCTCGGGCTCGGCAGCCTTCTCCTCCTCGACCTCCTTGGTCTCGGCGGCCTCGACATTCTTGAGCTGGTCGATGGTCTCGTTGGCGGTGGCGAGTTGTCCTTGGAGGCTCTCGATCTCTCCTGCAGCTTCAGAGAGGTTCTTGAGGAGGTCGTGGACGGTCTTGGCCTCGGCCTTGATCTTGTTCAGGAGCTCGATGGCCTGCTTGGCAACATCTCCGTACTTCTCAACGGGGACATCTGCGAATCTCTTGTTAGTGGATGAAACAGCCGCGCGCCAATGATGACTTCAAGACATACCAGCTTCTTGGACTTCCCAGGAACCATCAAACCAAGCCATATTGGATATTGGAAGTTAGAGGTGGTGATGAGTGCTGTTGTAGTGCGGCGGTTGAAAGAAGACTGGAGAGAGTCTTCTAAGTGTTTCAAGTCTTGGATGTTGTTTTTATAGAAGACTGTAGTGATGAATATTTCTCTTCTTCAAGCCGTTGGATATGCCAGTTCTTATATATCCATCGATATCAAGGTCCAAGGCTGGCTATTCCTGACCGACTAATGTCCCCTCGACTCACAATTGCTTGCCTTCACGCATCCCACGCTCGGCTACCGGGGGGAGCATGCTTCCCCTCAAGGGACCTCTCGGCGGAAGGCTGGCCGCCACAACTGGAAAGTCCAGTCCTCATCGAACCTATGCTGCGTAAGTTGCTACTTCGTCGCCTCCCCGCGCGCAAGCGTGGCCAATTGTCGTCGTCCACGAACTTGAGGAAAAGCACACCACCGACGATCGTTGACACATATGCTACCCCGCAGTGAAGCCCAGCCTCAGGGTCCTTGAGCGCCAGTGCATGACAGATCATTCGACGGCCTGAGCAGCGACACTTGCAGAGAACAGGCAACCCTTGCAGCATGCACCTTCGCGTCCAGTTGTATTCTTGGCCAGGTCCTGCGCGAAAGAACAAACACCGCAGACCCCTAGTATCAGCTGCAAGAGTTGTGTCAGTAGTTGGCGAATGGGAACTCTAGGCGGAAAGTATATACGGTTCCTATAGGTTGAACTATTCAGCGGCTCCGTGACGTTCTGTCTTTTACAGCGGCTATTGTGGCGGTTCGTGTGGGTGCCGTCAACAAGGACATAGAATTATGTGTGTGATTGAGAGGTCGGTCAGATCATCCCGACCCTTCCCTCTCGCCGCCGCCGCCTCTGACAGGGCCACTAACACCCTTGTGGTTCGGGCGCCTACATCAGCACATCAGCCCAGTCTTCACCCTGGGGCGATACTCCGTAAAAACACAGTGGCTGGGGGGCACTGGGATTGATCTCCCTGAAACTTCCGGTTCTACCTGACTCTAGCGCCCTCGAACTGCCAATATGGATTAACTCCCTCAACGGCCTATTCCTTCACTAGTCCGTACATAATCGTAAGAGCCTCGTCACTGTCGCAGTCACGGGCACAGGTGTTGCGGGCACAATTTTCCGACAGAATGGTCTCATCGGGACCCTGCGCGAGCGTGAATTACAAGCAACGGACCATAATATTGGGGAATTCGGAGTCTTGGGCCTATCTCATCTCAACCCAGCGCTGGCAACTCTAACCGCAAAACTTCCAATTGTTTTGTTTTGTTTTTGCGAGAGAGTTGAAGAAAACAAAACAACAACAAACACACCGGTTAGCGCCCGGCTCCTCAGTCGTCTGTTGCGCAATTCGTGTTGCCAGGCCGATCACCCTCTTCTGAGCGCCCGCTTGCAGAGAGTGGCACACCGCCATTCAATCCCCCATGAACAAGCAAGAGTAGTATCGCGACTTTTCAAAAAACTGACCCACCTCCTCATTCGAGTTCTCGGACACACGGATTGGAACCGACCGATGGATTGCCAGGTCGCCGTTGTGCCGCGTCAGAGATGCTCGTTGACGACTCGGTTCAGTTCAATATCACTTCACGTACCCTAGATCCAAAGCGGCGAAGGAACAAGAGAACCCCTCACCGTCTACACAATAGAAACATGTCAAAAAACTGCCATTCCCCTTTAGATACATCGTTCTTTGCGACTTGCGGAAATGGCATCTAACTGTTTGAGCTCTGCCTTTCATGTTCAAACCAGCTTTGCCAGAGGTCCCATCGAATCCGTCCATCTAAACGAAACCGCGGGGAAACGAGTTGTATGGAGAGTAGCGGTCTTTAACTTACTTACCTTGTCTCCGAGTGCGGAGGACCGGGTAGTGAGTGACGTCAAATAACGCCGGTCTCCGCGCCTCGGGGGCCGGTATTATCACCGGCCTTATCACAGAACTAACATGATCGCAGAAACAGGCAAGATTCACCGTTCCTACGCTAGAATTGCTGGCAATGCGTTTACACCGATCTTGCTGTCCCTAAACCATTATCATCCACGATAAACACAATGGAGAATAATCTTGTTGAATTAACCAAATTCCAGATCTCGAATTTCTTCAAGGAGAACCCTCCTGCGACGCAGGAGCAATGTGACCTCAAGGCCGAAGAAATTACAGGCACGTCTGTTTACACGACATCTCTCCAAGGCGGAGACAGCTACACCATCGTCTCTAGTGACGAGACTAGTGTAATCCAGTTTCGCGCCGGCTACTCTGACCTTGACATCAATTTTCTCGGATGCATTGAGAAAGCATATGAGGGATTCACGCCACGTCATGAGTTTGTCGGCAACGTGGGGGAGCTCCATGTCTACAGGATGGACAGCGTTGGAGGGGTCTCGATGTATCTTGCCCAGGACAATTTAAAACGAGAACAACTTCAGCCTCCTGAAGTACACCAATAAAGGACTTTGTTAGGTACGTCGACACCAACGTCGCCATACGCACTTCCGTGCAACTGACTTGATTTCGGCCGCACAGGTTTTTCGCCTCGGCATGGAACAAGACGCCCAAGCGGATGCCATGTCGACTCACGCCTCGCTGTTTAGCAAGTACTCATCGGAACTCTGCAAAATCCAGAATGGGCTGCCCGAACGCTTTCGCCTGACACTGGACTACCTTATTTCGACGCTCCCAAGTCTCTTGGCCAACGATTGGCCTCTGGTGCCAAACCACAGTGGGAAGCACACGATGAGCTATGGCTGGCGCTACCATCCCAACCAAAAAGAACTGCGGGACCTGTTCTGTGAGACCTTGTACCACCCATGGTTTCGAGTGGAAAGATGAAGCCAAGGTCCCCGCCAGTGAGGGATATGAGGATCTTCTTTACCTTGAGGCGGTCACTCTGACACTTTGGGCGCAAACAGGTGAGCAATGATGGCGGTTTGCATGGGCGCTAATCCTGCCTTTCCATTCCGTGACCAATTCCTGACAACAATAATCGCCAAGGAATTGTAATTTCCCCGTTACATTTCGATCTTGGCCTTCGGTCACCATTCTCATCACGAAAGGAAATCCTAGTGCCAAACTAGGCCCAAATTTGATCCCGACCGCGCACATTCAGGCTAGACAGCGCCATTTTCGCCATTCTACCTAGGCAACGCGAATGCACCATGTCAAGCCTCGACGAGCGCCGTAGGACCTTGATCCCTCCCGTGAAGTTGCAAATCAGCCTTGTTCTCCATATCGACATCGTCTGTTTCCCATACTCTCCAGCCTCTGTTTATTGTTTTGATCGCGTGAGGAATTACTGTTTACCGTACGGATACTCCATCGTCCGTACCACAAAGGACAGGGGATAATTCTTTAGGCAGAGTCTCTGGATCAGTTGGGTTTCCCTCCAGCCACGCACGTCTTTATTCCAGCCTCCTCTTCAATCTTGACGACTTTCCTGTTTCCCAGGATGTGAGGGAGCAGGCCCAGGTTCAAAGAATCGACTGGGGGCAACATTTTGAGTCGAGTTTTATTCTCCCGCATTTGGCCAACACTCACTTTGATTGCGTCCATTTTCTTAGCCACCCTGATCGGTTTTCTGGATGTCTTGACTACGGACTACGTCATAACCCAGCCAAGTCACTGATTTGCTATCGGATTTGCGAAGTTCTGCGACAACTAGCGCCCGAAGGATGGCATTCCAGAACCGGATGCTTGAGGGGAATAATTAAATCTCACAATGCACTGACATTTACAGCCAGAAATTTGCGCTCGACTACGTTGGAGTATTTTATCACCCTGACCTGAGGGTCTCTTTTTGATGGTGTCTTCTTTCACGAGATTGATTCCAGGTCACGAAACATGAATTGCTCGAAACTCAATAGCATCTGCGAAATGATATCCCGGAGTCTGACCAATGTATCGAAACGACGACCTTTTAATTAACCCAGGTAGCAACTAGATAGTATCGCGAGGGTAGCTGCGCCTCCTGTTGGAAACGAGACTACTCTTAAAAGAACCAGCGATACTTGGAACAAGGAATGGAGTTTCTCGTTCACAGGCAATTGAAACAATCCACGCTCTTTAGGGTAGGGTACCAACACCTGCCCTCCTGGGTCGGTCCAACGAGCACAATAGGAGGAAGAGACACAATGTCAAAACACGATAGGGGCATTCTAGTCGACCCAACACTACAGGCATAGTAACTCAATCTCAATATAGGGTTTTCAGCTTACAGTCGGAAATATTTGTTCTTGCAACATCACGCCGAAACTACAACCGCCTGGAAAGAGTTGAAAGAAGGTTGACGAGGAACAAGCAATCATGTGATGAACTAGGATTTCCATGAAAAGCATACACTTGAGTTTTGTTTATGCATATGAATTCCTGAAGCATTTCGATCGAGTTTTGACCTGGAGGCTCCATTCTATACTTTCTGTTTCCCGGCCAGGCTTTCTTTTGAGACCCAAACTCTCCTAACTGTGACCGACAATTCGACGAGGACTTGGCCATATCCAAACATCTCCGATCTAGGACACTGCTCTTTCCATTTTTATGGGACGCAATAGACAAGGTTGCCTATCTCTTTTGGTCCCCCATAAAAGAGGACATTTTTTAAACTCTCAGGGGGTCCTACGCGTTGACATGCTCTCCCTCTCCTCCCTTTCCCGTGCGGATAAGTTGATCTCTTAGAATATGAGAGCGCGAAATGTTAGCCACTACACCATACCGGATTGCATTTGGTACTTGTTGAGAAGGACGCCGTTAGATACACTGAATACTGATGCGCCGCCTGCTTTTTGAACAGTCAGGATTGAACATAGACATACCAATGGCCTTCCTGCACAGCTGGTTACTGGTGCATAGGGACTTTGAATCAATACTGCGAGGGAATCTAATCGCAGGATAGTTTTTTCAATTCAAGCAGCGGGGTAATTGCGCCTATTGTACTGAATAGAATGTCTATCTATCCTGTCAGTTCGCTACCCAACGCACTTCCGAGACCTGACCCTGAAAGCAATGACAACCTCCCTCTCTCACTGGCTCTTTGTCTGCGAATTCAGATAGTTCTTTTCTCACGTGGGAGTGAAGTTTGTGAGTAAATATTGAATTCAATGGCAGGAAATGATACGATTATCGCTCATCTTCTGGGCTGGTTGGTCTAACCTGTCTGGCTCTTGGACTGCACTGTCACCTCCTGCTTTCACATACGACCACAGCCTTTAGAGAACTCAGGATCCCGTCTGCTCTCCTTCCGATAAACTAAAGAGCGCTTGAGTAGTAGTCGGGTCGGTGACGACCGGCGAATGCCGAGTGTTGTATGTTTTTTGCCCTTGGCGGCTCCTTTGCTGCGTTTTGCCACTTCGGCAGTGTGGGCCTCGAGAGGTTAAGCAAGGTATGTCGGGACACTCTCAGAAGTAGGCAAAGAATAAAGGGTCTGGATATTTGACGCCACAGCTTGGCTATTTGATACACCAATTTACTTATCTAGCTAGCATAGATACCTAATAGCTGGGAGATATTAAGTCTACCCTATAAATAGAAAACATAAAATAGTGTCCTAGTCAAGCAAGCTGGTGTGTCAGATATCTAATCCCATAATCTATAGTCCTTTGAACATTACTTTGTTCCGGGTTCCTGTTCCGAGCAAGCTACTTTCCACGTGTTTCGGGTTCGCAATTTTCTCACTGAAAGATAAATCAAACCGATAATAGCATATTAGATAGCTCTTCTCACCTGCACTTGGAACCTCTGAAAACTTGGATTGCGCAGATATTGCTATTAGGAGACCTAGTATTTCCTACCCAGTCTTCGAATTTCAAGTCAACACGGAGATAAGAAGAGTCTCAACACAACCAAATCGATTTCATATCATAAACAAGCATCTCCCCAAAATCTATCCTCTATAGCCTGGCCTAAAAACGTTGCTTGAGAAAAGAAAAGTAATCGTCATCATACCGTTTCCGCTTTAGCTCCTCCGAACCTCCACGACCTGAGCGGGAAGAGTTACCGGGGCCGCCTCACAGCCCAAGGTCATCCAAGATGCCGGCTCGTCAGACTTTGTAAGAGTGGTCTGTTCCGAATCCTGTCTCATCTTATTCAACGCCACGAACCCTCCTCGAATGCTATCAGCCTCATAGCCTTTAGCTCTTAGCACACTGGTTGCAACACGGGAGCTGTCGCCGTCATAGCACACTAGCAAGATTCGCTTGCCACGGATAAGATTGGCAACTTCTTCGCTGGGATCCTTGAACACGGTCTCGAGGTTTTGCCAGAGAGATTCGAGGATGGTGGGGTCGGAGAAGGGGCTGGGGGTGCTTTCCTGGGCGAAGGGCATGTTGACAGATCCGGGGAGGCGGAAGTGATTGAAATCGCTAGGCTGGCGGAGATCGATAATAGCGGTGTCGTTCTTGGAAGTGAGGAGGCTCTCCAGGCTGCGGGCAGTTGCAGCTGCTCCCGAGTTCGACAATAGTACGTCAAATAGGGCACCCCGGTCGACGTCGAAATAAGCATTGAGGGCCTCCGATGCAAGTCTCTCCCATTTCTCATCATATCGGTAAAGGTCGACATCTAAAAGATTCTAAAAAAATCAAGTTAGCCTGCTGAGGCGATCTGGTATGCCGGAACTTGACTGCGCCTTCAACGTGTCTGATCGTCATACCTCGTTCTTCATTGCGGGGAAATAAGACTCTCCAAGCTTGTCGAAATACTCGCTGATGTACTGATATGGGAGATCGCAACACAAGAAAACACAGTGTACAGAGCCATCTGGACCTGCCAGCTCGGACAAGGTTCCCTCGGCCTTTCGCTTCTCGATAAATTGGAACAGTCCCTGAAGGTTGAAGCCAGAAGATGGCCCGCTCACGATACCCTGTCGGCAAAGTTCGAGGGAGAGAGAAAAAGAGTCGTGTGAGCCAACTTCCTCGATGTGGTCTACCGAGTTCTTCCAGGGGAATTCGACCGGGGCGAGAAGTGCGAATGATCTAGGTCCCGGGACACGGTCTCCAGCTGCGGTGCATACACTTGATCATGATTAGCGTTTTGCATTCTTGATTCCTGAAGCGAACATACCCAAGACGGTATACAGAAGGCTTGGCTTCTTTGAAGTAGGTTCCGAGTCCAGTCATGGTTCCTGACTATCATTAGAGACTATCAACCAGGAGTGACTCCTGTTTAGAACGTACCCGAGGTACCCATTCCAGCACAAATCAAGTTGATCTCTGGTAGCTGCTGGGAGATTTGAGGCCCAGTCCATTTGATATGGGCTTTCCAGTTCTAATGCCAGTGTCAGCAGTTTCAGTCTGAACGGGGATGCTGAAACTCACATTATCGTTCTCATACTGGTTAGGGTTGATGACTTCATTGGTCTCTTGTGCTAACCGCTTAGCGGCTCTGATGCCACCACGCTCGTCGATAGGTTCTGGTTGGGATGGACCGCCAAAGAGAGTTCTGGTGTCGTTGTCAGCAGACAAGCTGGGGAGGAGACGTGGGGGCACTGACATGTTGATGCCAAAGAACTGCATAAGTTGCAGCTTGGCCATGCTAGTCTTGTTGCTCAGAAAGGCCCTGACATCGTCAAGGCCGTATATAGCACGGGCTATCAAAGACATGGACAACACGGTCGACCCAGAGCTGTATTCAACCACGGTCTTTGTCTTTCCGGGTACCACACTATTCTGCAAGAGATTCAAAGCTATGCCGTTTTTGTCATTCACATGCTCCTGAGAAGGGAAAAGCGTCATCGGTGCTCACCTGGCATCGATTTCACATTGTTTGCAGGATGCATCGTCATCATCTTAGCGTAGATGCGAACACCATCCTGACGGTACGGGTTGAGGCATTCTGGAAGTTCAACGAGAGGCAGAGGAGGAGAGGACTCGGGATCGAAGTATTTCTGCACAGAGTCTGGCCCCTTGTACACATTCAGAGGATTCGGGCTCGCCATGGTCGTTGTTTCTGAGCTGTTGAACGCCAAAACACACTCGTCCGCAAGCAGTCGACGATGGCGAATCAGTTGAAGGTGAAGTCAAGGCCGAAATTACAGCACAACAGACGGGCTACGATGGGCATTTTGTATGGAAGCAGCGGGCACGAAACAGCTGGCTATTGCCTGAGGTAGCCTGTTACGTTGCAGGGAAAATGACCCGGCCACTGCATTACATAGGTGATTTTCCAGCTCAGAGCACCAAACTATTCCTCCAAACCGCCTCTGTATGCCAATCAGGACAGGAGACCCCCACAGAGCGACATTTTCTGACACCAAGATCTTCATCACCCGACGGCAAAAGAAGTGGGTGCCATAAACCGTGGGCGTGGGGTGTGTGGACGTGGTTTGGGGACTTGTACGGAGGAAAGGGTCAAGTAGGCCAAGGTCGTCGAACAATGACCGAAGGACTATGATATCTTGGGCGAGAGAGGGAGAAGTCCCCATAGAAAAGAGATCAGCGGTTCGTAGTAACTGCCGGGTGCTGCACTAGGAGCTTGATGGAGAATAGTCGTTCGGGGAACAAGATCGAGGGAACAAGCACGCGAGATAGTCTCGGAACCAAAGGGTCTATCAAGCGCTTTTACTACCTACCCGGTTCTAGTCGATGAGACGCTGGGAAGCCCCGAGCCGGCGGCAAAGGCCATCAAGGTTCCCAAAGCTATGACGGGGAATCCCACTGAAATGCTCCAAGGAGGTCAGCCCAGTTGTAACTCGTAAGAGGCTGATTGGACACTTACCGGCCGTTTAATTTCCCACGCGGATACTCTCACGCGTTCTGGCTCGCTTCTGATATGCAGCATCCCAACATCCCGCTGGCGCCCCAGCATGAATAGTCTGAGGACAACCCTGATAGTCGATGTGCTGTCTCGAAATCCAGCGGGATGAAGTGGAGAAACTGCGCGGGCGGATTTCTATATTTATTGGGTTGTCTCATCTACCTTGATGGCCTCGTGGGTCTCGTTTAATATTTTTTCTGATTTTTCTTTATTTTTCCTTGTTTTTTTCCTACTTGTATTCTTTTTTCACGCAACCGTGGGCAATAGCATCCCACATGCCACTTCAACCCCCCCGCGGCATGTCATGCATCTCCCACGTTCACCGGTTGACCGGTTCATGGAGGAAAGGGAAAACAGAGTTTAGACACTAAACAAGCCGGTCTTTGTCGATCTATTTAAACGTGCTCAAAACTAGCCCGCTCCCCCCTTTCTCGATATATAGTGCGGCAACTACCGCGTCCTAAACCACACCTCTTAACCACGTACGTTCCGTACCCAAGCGCGATCGTCGTGTTTAAGCTCGCAGGGACGCCTTCATGGTTCGTAAGCTCGTCATGCAAATCTTTCCGCATACCTTGGATGATCGACAAGGGCCCGGAGCTCTCCAGAACCTAGTCCTCCGAAAGGACTCAAATTTCCAACCATGAGTCTCACAAGTCTCATTCCGAGGCTGTCCCAGAACCGGGACAAGGGCGCTATCCGTCTGAAAATGACGAAATGCTACTACCTATTACAGTAACACCGCTATGGGTGGACATACGGTAACTTGTCCAGTCGAGCGAGGGCGTGCACGGTAGTTGCACGGCAGTTGGGCGGTCAACCTGCGGAGCCCCCTTCCCCCTTCTCCGATCTCGCCCTCCCTTCTCTCGTCTTCTCTTGTTTTCCCAAGCCAAACGGGTTCTTGGCACTCGTTATGGGCGATCCCCTGGCAGGGGGATACGACCAATGTCGAGCCGAGGACCGAGTCCCGGTCTCCGACGCTTTGTCTTTGTAATTCTACTACGTGTATTTCCTATTTTCTTCTGTTCTACAAGGGTTCTCACTCCTTCTCTTAAAACGAAATCACCGGCGGAGACAACAACAGCAGCCTTGCCGCCTAAGCGTGAGTTGAACTGCAGCCAAGATGCCCGAGGAAACAGTAATGGCTCGCGAGCCAAGTGTCACGACCGATGAGAACGGCGGTGCCAGTCCTGCACGCACAATCGTCGCAGACAGTAGTTCCGACAACGGCAAGATTCACGAATTCAACGAACAGACCAACTATGTTCCCAGGAGAGCCATCATTACGGTAAGCGGAATTTGTGAGTGACACGAATTGGGAGAGACGGGGTTCTGATTTTCCCAGATTTTCCTCGCATGCTCTAGCGTAGATCTCCTGGCTCTTCTCGACCAGACGACTCTCGCAACCAGTTTGTACATTATTGGAAATGCTTTAGGGTCAACTGCACAAGTCTCCTGGATTGCCAGCGGTTACTTCATGTGAGTCCTGTTGTGAATCCCGACTTGATCTCGGTGGCAAGGGGCTGAAAAATTTTCCCTTAGCACCTCAACAGTAGGACAGCTTCTCTACGGACGCCTCTCGGATATCTGGTCACGAAAACTCATTCTCCTTACCGGACTTGCCATATTCTTTGTTGGTTCTCTGGCATCTTCACTTGCTCAGTCGGTCCTGCAACTCACGATTTTCCGCGCCTTCACCGGTATCGGAGGAGGCGGGTTGATGACCGTCGCACAGTTGATTGTCAGTGATGTGGTGCCATTGAGAGAGAGGGGAAAGTACCAGGGTATTCTCGTAAGTTCTTCCTAGGCTGGATTCTTTGAGGTAGGACTAATTGAGATTCTTTAGGGTGCGGTCGTTGCAATCGCCAATGGCATTGGCCCGGTCATTGGTGGTGCTCTATCGTCAAAGTCGGAGGATTCATGGCGTTGGATATTTCGCATGAACCTGCCATTGACTTTGCTGACAACACTATCCGTGCTGTTATTTATGCCCTTGAAGAGGGTTGATGGTGATTGGAAATTGTCAGCCACTTCAGTCCCTACACGACTCGTTCAACCCCTGAACTAACGTCATGCAGGAAGATCAAAGCCGTGGATTTCCTAGGTATTTTTCTTGCCCTAGCCGGAATGACCATTGTCATTCTAGGTCTTACATGGGGCGGTCGGGACTTTCCCTGGAACTCTGTCCAGGTTGTCGTGACTCTAGTAGTTGGCTCCGTTGTCTCGATCGCCTTCATCTTGTGGCAGTGGAAAGGCCCTCGGTATCCACTGGTGCCTCGTACGTTGGCTCATCTCGTCTTCCTTTCATGTCACCTTCTTACTGTTAGACAGTGCACATCTTCAAGTCCAAGATCGTCAATGGGGCTTGTCTAACCATGGCTATCAACGGCTGGAACTTCGTCATGCAGGTTTACTACGTGCCATCGTTCTACCAACTCGTTTACGGATACTCAGCAACAAAGGCCGGTGCCATGTTACTCCCAATCACACTCACCCAGACCGCCAGCAGTACACTCTCAGGCCTGGTGGTGCATTGGGTAGGCCGCTACCGCGAGTGTATCCTGTTCGGTTGGGTGTGCTGGGCTGCCGGTCTGGGTCTTATGTCAACCCTTGATGAGACTACAGGCATTGGGAAACAGATTGGTTACTCATTCCTCATTGGTGTCGGTGTTGGTAACACTTTACAACCGTGAGCCTCCATGTGTTCTTGCCCTCGACAGTCAAAACCTAGTCCTAACAAGTCATAGAGCTCTGATTGCTACCCAGGCAGGTGTGGCACGACGCGACATGGCCGTTGTGACGTCGTTTCGCAAGTAAGCTCAGCCCTCGATTCATGTCACTCTTTTGATAGTTCAACTAACAGAGCCTCAGTTTTGTGCGGAATTTGGGTTCAACCTTGGGCCTCGCCGTTTGCGGGACAGTCATGTACGTTTCATCACAGCATCATCCCAGGGAGTTTTGCTAACTCAATTTCAGCAATAACGTTCTTGCTAGTTCATTGTCGTCCCTTGCCCTCAACAAGGAAGACACCAAGACCCTCCTCGGTAACCCCGAGAGCTTCTTGAGCACCCTCTCCGAAGCAGAGGCTGAGCACATCCGAGGCATGTTGGGCCCTGCGTACAGGCGGGGATTTCGTATCATTTTCTTGGTTGGAGCAGCATTAGCAGCTTTTGCCTTCGTTCTGGCATTCATGTTGATGCCCCAGATCGAGCTTTCCAGACCAGATGACTCAAAGCTGAAAGAAGAAGGCCGCAAGGCATACGAAGAGAAGCAGAAGAAAAGTTTGGTTTGAAGTGGTGCTAGGTTGCCAGTGCCTGCAAAAAAATGGTGTTTGGAGCAGAGCTCATGGGAGATGTTGGAGGACTTGTTCTTGAATTGGGTATTATGGGTACAGCGACAGTATTATTGGGATTCTTAGTCTTTCTTTAGTCATAACAGTAACCATGGGGTAGGGTAGACTGGCGTAAAAAATAGAACTGGGCGTGAGCATTAACTGGAGGAGTCGTTGTGACTAGCTTTGGTCGCTTTGGGAAGATTCAACGCAGAATGTTCAAGCAAGGGTCGAAGGCTGAAACACCTCAAAGACTACGCGTATACCAAGCCTATGTAACTCTTTCAGTCGGCCCAGCTTTCGTGCGTCACCTGATGCTTTACATCATCCTCATAGCACATCTTCAATGTAAGAGAGAGCTAACTACAACTTACTAAGTACAGTATCGACCTAGATACGATGTCCTCGTGTATTCGTACTAAGGTACTGATAAACTAAATATGTATGTCGCTACCTGGGATGTATCCAGTTTAAATATCACACTCACACCTCAAGTCTGGCTCCTCCACCTTGCTCTCACTCTATCCCCCAACGCCAGTACCTCCAAGTTCCCCTCCCCAGTATCCCTCACAATAGTACCATAATTCACGTCCTGTCCCAGATACCGCATACCTGGACCCGTCCAGACCGTCTTGAGAGTTGACAGTTCTACCATCATATATGTGCACCGTCGTTTGTCTTTCTCCCAGAACCGCGGAATAATAAACCGGCAATCCCTCGTGATCTCGACGTGCCCCCCTGATCTCGGTCGGTTGAAACCAAGGTAACGTATGGAGTTGATGTCTCCAGACTTGAGGTCCCACACCATGACGATTGATCCAGTTCCGACCTGGAGAGCAGCGACGAGCGTTTCATTGCCCCCCCGAACGCTTTGCAAAGTAGAGCGTTCCATCCCGTTTGGATAGCTAAGGCCAATCTTGGTAACCCCCAAGCTCTTCAGGTCAATGATTTGAAGAGTGGATAAAGGCAGGTTGGCCATCATAAAAACCGAATCTCCCGTGTTACTGAAACGGCATTTATAACGCTGATGCACATTGCGCCGAATAACCTTGCTCTCGATAGAAAATTCGGGCTCGTTCGAGCTTCGGGACTTGTTCGTGATGGTATGTAGCACGAGCTCGCCGAGCTCGTCCCCGGGCTTCTTGAGGTCCAGTATCAAGCCTGTGTGATTGTCCTTGGGATATACGTCCTTCAGCTCGCTGATAACCCCGATAGATTCGGACAGCAATTTTTTCGACCTCCAGTGGTATACTTCCCAGTCCTTGCTCCCGTCCGGGAGGGTGCTGTGAATAGCGACCAGAGACCCATCCATTGCCAGGAACTTGATATGTAGGATCTGCTGGGAAGTGCTCTGGTCAGGGCTGGACTCGAAGTCGAGCCAGGCTGCCGGCTGGCTTCCAATTCGATGGGACTCAACATCGAAAAACCTCACGGTGGAACCGGCAGCGATTGCAACGACGGACCGATCCACCGACACAGCGGTAGTCCATACGCGTTTAGGGCCATCGGGCTCAAACTCCTTGATGAGTTTCATTTCATAGAGCCTGGAAGTTTGGTTCTCTGACTCTTGGAGGTCGACGGAAAGAAACTTGCTTCCGTATTGCAGACGCAATGAGTCTTCCCGAGACTCTTGAGGGGTTGTGTTTCGAGGACGAGAGGCTTCGCCGACTGAGGGTCGCAGAGGTACCTCAGATACTTCTCTAAATTTGCCATAGCTGGCACGTTCATGCTGGTTGCTGATCCCAGTTGGTCGTTGTCCCTTGCTTGAAAGGTCATACCGTGTAAGCTCGAATTCAAGGCTGGAGGTATCGAAGTGATGATATACTTACGTCTCATCGCTCTCCGAGCTTGCGAAATCTTCATTCTCTGGAAGGACAACCCCATCGCTGCAGACTGAAGCGGCCACTGAGCTCAGGTTGTCAAAGTATTGTTGCATTTGCATGACTCTTTCCACACGCTCATCCTCGACAAGAGTGCGACTTGCTTCATCATGGAGAGAACTGCCGCTTTGAATCATGGCTTTAATATCCTCCATGTCCGACATAAGCCTGGCTGTGTCGTCCTTGAGAGAAGAGGTATTGTTTTCGATTTGATGGGTGTCTCTCTTGATATTCTTGCTTACGATCCTGTCGACTCATGTGTCAGTGAGCTCAATCCCGCCTCAGGTCGGGATGGGTGCAAGAACATACAGCGCCATGGTGTCACAAGCGAAATTCAACGCCCTTCGATGGACTTCGAGCCTCGTCCTTAGAGGCGAAATTTCTTGCCTCCCATCCACCCAACGGAAAGCCCCCCTCTGCTGCTTGTACTTGCCTAGCAACTCATCGATATTGCCAGTGACCTCCAAGCAATCTTCGATGAAGGGAACGATAGAATCCTGAAGGTCCCGGGCTGCGGTGTCATCTTGGGTATCAACTATGTCATCTTTCAGCACCTCAAGTATGGTCCTTAATTCCGACAGCTCGCGGTTGATTTCGTTCAAGTCGTTTCCGGATTCGCGGTAGTTGCGGATAAAGCGCGCAACCCCCGTCGACGTCTTCGAGATGGCCTCGACGAGGGCGACGCAAGCGGCCGTAATGGAGAGCGGATCCATGTCGATTTCAGTCATGATCGCTAGCCGCCTTGAGTTCAGATACTTGAGAAGAGTGATTAGGAGAGTCAGTAGGGAGGAGGTGAGGCTTTCCTCAAGGCTTTCCTCAGGCTATAAACATGAGCCACAGGATCGGCAACCAACATCCAACCCTAACGTCTTGCACAGCCTCTCAAGAGACTTGCTCTGATGCATCCTGCTGCAATAGTTAGCCGCTGGGCGCGCCGCCACAGTCAGAAATGGCTGAGGCCCTGTCCCTTGATTGGTCCTTTGCCCACCTTTATTGGCATGGGACCTGGTTACGCGGGTTGAAATGCGTTTCAAAATTCAGCCAAGTCCAATGTGCATTAGATGAGGGCTGAGCAAAGGGTAATCGCTGCAGAAGAGGTATCGGCAATTTAGTCCAGAAAGTCCAAGCCGCCTCTTGATTCTAAACGTCCTTCTTCCAAGCATCCTTCACCACCTTAGTCCTTGAATATCGGAGTGCAAACTTATCCAACATCCCGAGACTTAAAGGGAGACCGCCTCAGGATTTGGATTCGAGAACAATGCCATCCCGAAAGAATATGTGTATGAGCAAAAAGTCAGCCCATCATTCTTTATCCAAAGCGACCATAGAATCTTAGATGAATCAAGATAATGTTTTGGTCCCCCGCAACAGGGAGCTGGGTTTGTCAAACTGATAGATTTTGGACTTGCTGTCCAACAACTTCTCCTTCCTTACCTAGTCATGATATCCAACATTAGAATACAAGGCACTAGAAATTTTGCTTCGGGCAGGATGGAGCTCCCAGGATGATATCTAGAACCTTGGCGCAGTGGCAAGTCGAGACTGGCCCCGTGACAAAACATGATCTTCAGCTCTGGACCGCACCATACCTAGCTATGGGAGATACTTGATACTTGGTGGTATCAGTATTGTCGACGGAAAGCGACCATGTGACACCTTGTTTTCCTACCTCATACGACTGGGTCAGACGATGCGTCTACTTGGTCCTCCCTAGAGACTGGACGAGCTAATCGGGAAGTCCATTATCGTCTCTACGACGAGCAAGGTACATATCTCGAGATGCTCATGGGTAAATTTCAAGACCCTCACATCCCGGGATTTCAACTTTGAGAGCCGAACGCTCATTTTCAAATAGATGAGAGCAGAATGCAAGGACCTAAACGCATTATTCCCAGCAGACTAGACCGCTACTAGCATCAAATGTTTGCTTGTGATTGAGACGTCTACCTAGCCCCATGCTAGAACCCAATCCACGAGTCGACTGTCAAGGGCTTAATCGCCATCTCACACTCCAACTCCTCCTCATACTGATCGCCACCCAAGCGATACACCATAGCCCCTCCATCCGGCCACCGTGAGGGCAGTCTCAACGGAGTAGTAAACTCCCAATATTCGGGGTACCAACCAGCAGACTCCCAGTCAATGAAGCCCGAGATGCGGCCATGGTGGACCATGACGTTATGCATCGCGAAGTCACCATGAGTGAAGACGATCTCATGGGGCAACCGTCGCATTCTACGGGCGATAGCTAGCTTTTCGTCGTACTCTTCTCGGGACCGGAATGAATGAGGTGAAGCTCCACTGAGCAGGTAGTCGTTGAACTCATCTTGGGACTCGCAAGGCCCTACACGATGACCCGGGACCCGAATGCTGCGGATGGAACCGCCCGAGATGCTGCAGATGCGCTGGCCCCAGGGACTCTTCCATGATCTCATCGTGTCCAACATGTGCTGGAGCTCCGTGGTGATGTTTTCACGTTGCTCAGGCTCCATAAGTTCGTACGCGTCACAGAACTCTTCGCCGGGGAGACGCGTCATCAGGATCGAGACCGGAGCATGTGGTGCGTCTGGATGTTCAGCGTAGTTGATAACCTTGGGAGCCGGGATGCCAGCAGCACGGATGACTTGCATGGCCTGCACCTCGTCAAGGGTTGTACCATCTGAGCACTTCAGGACCAGACCGAAAGGGAGAGAGCAAACTAGGTTGAAGTACCGGATCCCGAACCACGCACAGTAGTATCGTGAGAACTCTCGGAGGAAGATGTGAACCCCTCCCAGCAACCGACGTGACAACGACGAGGACAATGGCGGACAGGGCGGGAGTTCAGAAGCGAGTTGCGTTGTGTTTAAGAGGAGATGCGGCCACGTGAAGTCCGGACGAAGCACCGCAGGCGCGCATCTTTGAAGCCATGGTAGTTCTCGGAGGAAGACGTGCTCGAACGAGTGACGTATGTGCCGCGAAACGGACCGCCATATGGACGAGAGAAAGGGGGGCTTGGCGACCGGAAGACGTGTCGGTCGTGGGACGGACGGAGGAGGAGGAGGAGGCGAGTGTGGGGGAGATGTCGATGGAGGCATGAGTGATGGCATGGATGGGCAAGAGAAGGAGTTGCGAAATGGACAACAAAATTCGGAAAGCGCCGATAGATTCAGGTTCGTCAGTTTGGAGAAAGGGAGAAGACGACGTCAGCCGAAAGTGTGCGAAATTGTGATGTTGAAAATGTTGAGTTTGTGTGTGTTGATGGGATGTCGTTCTACGTTCTACTTTGGAAGGAAGGGAACACAAGAACGCTCGGACCACCGGTGAACCATGATGAGACCTACCCGTACCTACCGCTCGGGAGAAAATGGTCATGTCCTCCTCGATACACATCTATAGGACGACTTTGCTAAGGCCAGATCACCATCATGAGCTCACCGTGGGCTTCTTGGGAAACCGTCTCTCACCTCTCGCCTAACGCAGCGTATCGGCACTCACCACGTCCTTGAACGAGGTCGTACTTTGGACACAGGTGTAAGTGCTACAGTCTACAGTATCACTCGGCAGACGTTGCGATGGAAGACGTTGCGAGGGCAGTCAGACGGAGAAAGGATGAAGCTTTCATGTTTGCGACTTGAGGAGTCGGTCAGGGAAAAGTCGAGATGAATGAGGCCGAGTGTTTACTACTATTTAGATTGAAATGGAAACCCTCCCAGTCTAGATGGTTTCTTAGAGTCGTCAAAGAAAGCTCGTCTATCTCTCTATACAAGTTCCCTTGTCTATCAAAACACCGATTTCAACCATCTATCTTGCCCATCACTTAGCAATCTATCTTCCTTCCACGGTCCAAAACAACCCATCATGTCTGAGCCCTGGGCAGAACTCGTCGTCGGCGGCATCTACGTCGTCCTCTTCATCCGCGACGACCCCCCCAAGCCGGATGACTTCCACTGGGGCCTCTATGTCCACACGCAGGAAAAGTCCGGATACAAGTATCACATCCGCAGCATGAACAACGGCTGGATTCCCGACCACGCACCCACCAGCGGCGTCTTCAAATCCTACCTCCTCGACGGCCTCTTCCACATCGCCACAGTCACCCCGGACCAGCAGGAGTTCGACCTCATCGACCAGAAGATCAAGGCCTTTGACTCGGAACTCAGCAACCCGGAGACCACATGCCGGGTCTGGGTCCTCTGGGCCCTGGACGCGCTCAAGTCGGCGGGCATCCTGAAATGCGAGAGTTTGAATCTCCTGGAGCGCGAGATCGCTGACTTTGGGAACGAGCACGCCGCGGATGCTGCCGCTGCGAAGCAGCCTCGTCCCGTGGGGCGGTCCACGCTCTGTGAAGTCTGATCTGGATGTCTGATCCGGATTCCGGGAAACTAACTTGCAGTATCGACAGAAAAGCGACCCGAGAGAGCAGGGGTTACTGCAGTATGGCTTGGACACTCGTTTGGTCTTGTGTGATATCAACTACGTGCTTGGGAAGACGGTCTTTTTCTTTTTTTAAAGTAGACAAGTTAAGCAAGACCTAAACCTCGAATGGAAAAAAAGAAAAAAGAAGTTCTACTCTGTGCGTTATTGAACGATATAATGTGAGTTGATGCGAGTTGCGTAAATGAAAATGGAGCTTGAGTAAGTTGAGTAAGAACTCCGTATCAGACAGGAACTTGACCTAGACCAGGAGACAAGGTCATATGCGCCAATAGATGACAGCACATTTATCATGACATATCTTCACGTCTGGGGTTATGGATATACAACTAGTTGGTTAGCTGTAATTCTCCCTAATAAATGTTCTTCAGCTAGAGGAGGAGTAGCTCCTTAATTTGGGCTAATACATAGTTAGTTATCTGCAGCGACCCTCTCATTCGCAGTGAGGTGATGATTAAAATGACAGGTGGGTTATTAGTGCGATTTCTTGCAGCGACCAACACGTTGAGGGACCATTCCATGATATTTCGTTAGTCTAGCAGCGATCTCAGGCTTTGTCAGCCCTAGGAGGCGACAAGGGTAGATGGAGATGGAGTGACCATCTTACGTGAGCATCATCGGGTCAAGGCACAAGAGTCCATCGGTGCCCGTCGGCTCCGTCTTACGAAGTAGGTAGTTACAATTGCGGAGGCATAGGCAGTTCTTTTCAGGGCTGACATGAGAAGGGAAGCCTTCCGATAGGTAGGTACCTGGAAAAGTCATTATCCCAGGGATACTCGGTACTCAACCCTGCCATCTTTGTCATCGGAACGGAGTACATCATAATCATGGCCTAAAAAAAAACCACCCTTCCAATCCCCAGAGAGTCGCAGGTTAACTCACTACCTTACCTACTACAAAAATACGTCCAGGTTTCAGCCACGCTAACCGAGGTGCCGTACGAAGTACTTCCCACCGCCAGCCAAACAGCGCCCTTCTCCTCGCCTGACTCTGCTCGAGACTCACCTTCGTATTCCTTCCAATACGAGCTTCGTAGTTGCGTGCGCGCTATCTACTACCTATCGTACCTAGTCAGTTCAGTCACGAGGGAGGGGAGGGGAGCTACCCTGACCTACGGGCCGAGGGAGGTCAAGCGGGAAAAAAAAAAAAAGAGACAGAGACTTGCCCTTTTTTGATGTGTCCACTCGCTCACTCACTGCCTGTTCCCTGCGACTCTCGTAAGGCGGAAGTGAGATTGGGATCATCCGAAGCCAGAAGTTTCCGTTTATGGAGTCTAGATGGGGTGGTTCAGGGTGTCACTCTCTGGAATGCAATAGGCTACCGACCCCTTCCCGTCGTCGAGACAGGATTGCGGAGCCCAGACAGACTGCTCTCCCTGCTGATGAGAGAGTGGTTCGTCACTAATAGGTCGGTCTATTGAAAACCGAGGTGTCAAGTTGGTGGTAACTAGCGCTGAGGTTTCCCTTCCTCCCTTGCCTCGAGCGCCACCACAGGCTCGCCCGTCGGTCGTCCCATCTTGGGGCTCCTACGCGCTGAGGAATAAAATAAAAACCAATAAGTACCCCCTTCAGTGGCATAATTCTTCTGACCCTACGGGTCTTAAGTCAAAGGTATCCCTTCCTTTCTTGATCTTCCTTCCTCCTCCTCCTTGCTACCTTCTCTTTATTTTTAGTTGTGATGGCCTCACTCTCGAGGTGACAACTTCAACAGCCATGCAGCATCGCAAGTCTCTATTGCTGCTCGTGCCGGTGCTGTGCTTGTTGCTCATCGCCACGAGCCTGTATCTCGGCGACGAGGACTGGAATCGACTCTCCGTTCCCGAATTCAAACTTCCCCTCCACTACGGAGACGATGCGAAATCGTCGACGACCACGTTATCATCCTCACCGACTGCAGACGAAGACATCGCCAGCGCATCACGTACCGCCGGCACGTCACTATCACTCCCGTCATCCCAGTCGCCGATCTCCACCCTCGCCAGCACTGAAACACCGGCCACATCATCCCTGACCACAATCACTCCGCTAAATACAGAAGACACATCAGCCACGCCATCTCCGACTTTACCTGTCACTACCCCATCGCCAGTGGCATTGACAGTGCCTAATTTCCCCATCTCTAATGGTTAGTGTCGCTCCCGTTTTCCCCGTCTCCAACGTGTAAGTGTAAGCGCTTCGCTCACATCGAATCATTCAATTCTCCAGGATCCGTCCTCTCCGCCGACAAGATCGCTCCCTACGTCACTGCGATTCTCGATCCCACTGCCACAGACGTTCCATGCTTCGAGTGCCCTGCCCTCAACACGAGCCGCTATGATGTCCTCCGACAAGACCAGAGCTCCGGAGGAAGCGACGCAGATCCGCAACCCATTGACTTTTACTTCGCCATCGACTTGAGGGATTGTATTGGCCTTCTCCCTCGCCTTCTCGGTAGCGTCGTCGAAGCCATTCGCTTCCTGGGACCCGAACGATGCGCTCTTACAGTCGTCGAAGGCAACTCGCCAGACGGCACCGGCGACGTTCTCGCTGCCCTACAGCCCTTCTTCGACGACATCGGCTTCTCTTACGTCTACCATTCTTCCGATATCAATCCCTCCAAGGGTAATCGCATCAACAAGCTCGCTAAGCTGCGCAACCTCGCTCTCCAACCACTTATCGATACCCCCGAGCGCGCTTCCGAAAACACCACCATCCTATTTATTAATGACGTCGGCGCCTGCGCCGAAGACCTCCTCGAGCTCGCATACCAGCGCCGCATCCTTGGTGCCGACATGACCTGCGCCATGGATTGGACGTTCCTAGGCGACGATCCCACCTTTTACGACGTCTGGATCAGTCGCACAATCGACGGCGACTCGTTCTTCCACATCCCCAAGGACGGCAGCTGGGGTGAGGCATGGAACCTCTTCTGGAACGCCCCCTACACAAAGGCCCGATTCAACGCCCACCTCCCCTTCCAGGTCTTCGCCTGCTGGAACGGTGCCACAGCATTCACTGCGGCCCCTATCCTCGATGGCCTGCGCTTCCGCAATATCCACGTGAAGCAGGACGAGTGCACCCAAGGTGAGCCACAGCTCTTCTGCAAGGACCTCTGGTTCCGCGGGTATGGCAAGATCGCCGTCGTACCGAGCGTAAGTCTCGAGTATACCAACGAGAAGGGCAAGAAAATCAAGGACGCAAAGGGCTTCACCTCGGATTGGGCGAGGGAGCAGACAACAGAGACGAATAGCATCTCTTGGCTTCTCGAGCCCCCGGAGAAGGTGAGATGTATGCCCATGTGGACAAACCAGTTTTGGCGTCCTTGGAATGAGACTTTACGTGTATGAGTAAAAAGAGACAACAACCCCAGGCGTTCTTCCGGAGTATTATTACCTAGACTTGGAACACATACATTTTCTGTGTTTTTTTTTGTACATCAACCAACCAATAAATATCGTCATCTTTAAGTTTACACTTGCATCGACCGTTCGTTCGTTCGTTCGTTCTTAGCTTGACGTTGAGCCACATGTGAAAGGCGCCATGCCCTGACATCGATGCAGGTACCCGTCCCTCCTGATCTTCACTTCTTCCGCCCGTTCACGGAAGGGTGTTCCTCCTCAACGTCAGGATGCATATGGGTGGAGAGTCTCCAGGGCTCTGGCTTGTGAGGCTATTCACGTGATGGAAAAGTGACATTCTTGCCTCAATCGCGATCCCTTCATCGGATTCAATTTCTCTCCAGACATTTCTGCTACGTGTCCGAGATTCATTTACTCTCTATTCTTTTTCTGAATCATAGCTACGCAATTATTGAGGTCAAGGGTGGATGCAATCATGGCCAGCCACTTCAGCGTCATATACACCATGAAAGACTACAAGAAACGCCCTTCTCTTCGACAATCTCCAAGTCAAGCTCTATGACCTTACAAACTCTCGTTTACAAGGCGTCTTTAAGGAAATGCCCTATCCAAAGCTTCTTCCGTATCAAGATGGGCCTTATGCTGGGAGCAATCTTCCCCGTTGTTACAGTAGAGTTGCCTTAATATGGTCGTTGTCGAGACCTTGTTCGGGAAACACTGTCTCAACCAGAGGATGTCGACCACATGCCTCGCAAAGTATACCATCACAGCGCAACGGTAGGGCATAATCATGTAATTCATTCGACCTCGTTGGTCAGCATTGCTAAAGCCCTGAGATATTTAGACACAACGAAGTCGAGGATCGTTAGCTGCCACCTGAAGCCTTGGCTCAACGGCCACAAGAGACCGACAACTGCGAATTCCCCCCCTAATTGTGAGTCGGCATGGAGAGCTCTGCCTTGCTAGAAGCAGCAGGCGCAACACTCGACCACTTCGACGTGACAGTCTTCAACTGCGTGTAGAAGCTGACTCCCGGCTTACCATAGAAGGTATGCGCACCTCCTCCTGCGACACTCTTCTTGTTTCCGGTGAAAGAAAACATCGGGAGCGGCACCGGGATCGGCACATTGATGCCAACCTGCCCCGCCTCGATATTGCGTCTGAACTTCTCCGCGGTGGCTCCTGAAGTCGTGAAGACGACGGTTCCATTGCCATATTCGTTAGCGTTCATAATATTGATTCCCTCATCGAAACTCTGGGCATTGAGGCAGACCAACACGGGCCCAAAGATCTCCTCCTTGTAGCATTGCATGCTGGGGTTCACGCCAGTGATGATGGTTGGGCCAACCCAGTTGCCGTTGGGGTACTTTTCGGGCTTTTGGCCGCGACCATCAAGAACGATAGTAGCTCCTTCGGCCTCGGCACTGGCGATCAGGGACTCGACTCGCGTTTTGCTCTGCGGCGTCACCACAGGGCCCAGGTCGGCGTCCTTCTCAAATCCGGCGTCAACCCGCAGTTTCTTCGCCCGTTCTGCCAGCTCCGGAATCCAATCCTTTGTTTCTCCCACGAACACTGCGACGGATAGGGCCATGCAACGCTGTCCAGCAGCGCCAAAGGCCGCGCTAGCGATCGAGCTCAGGACCTCCTCCTTGTTGGCGTCGGGCATAACCAGGGCATGGTTCTTCGCGCCAAGGTTCGCCTGCACCCTCTTGCCGTTGGCAGTTCCCCTTCCATAGATATACTCACCAGCCTTATTGCTGCCAACAAAGCTGATGGCCTTGATTTCAGGGGCATCGAGCAAGAAGTTGACGGTGTCGTGGGCACCATGGACCACGTTGATCACGCCCTTCGGGAATCCTGCCTTTTCCGCAATCTCAACCAGTAGCATCGCCGCTGTCGGGGTACGCTCTGATGGTTTGACGATGACTGTATTTCCAGTGATAACGGCGATGGGAATGCACCACAGCGGGATCATGGCAGGAAAGTCTGCAGGCGACGGATGGTTAACGATTGCTCAACCATTTGGGTTCCATGGACGGAAATAATTGTCAACTCACTGAAAGGGCATATAGCAGCCACGACACCAAGAGGCTCCCGATACGTCCTGGTCTCCATATCCTTGGCAACTTCCAGGATCTCCCCCTTCATGTACTCTGGTCCGGCACAGGCTGCTTCAGCCACCTGCAGCCCGCGCAGCACATCGCCCCTCGCATCAGCCAACGTCTTGCCCTGCTCCAGGGTGATGGATGCGGCAAGTCTGTCCCAGTTTTCCTTGATTAGGCCGACAAATCGAAACATGATTCCCTGGCGGGCAATCGGCGACACATTGCGCCAGGATTCGTACGCCCTCTTTGACGAGTCGACGACGGATTGTAGCTCTTCGCGGGTCATCTTGGGAACCCGGGTGACCAGGTTGTTCGTCGCAGGATCGTGGACATCGAGATATTCTTTCGCTTCGGAGGATCGGAATTCGTTGTCGATGAAGAAGGGCGTGTTCTTGGGTTCAGGGATCTTGTCGTGAGTTAGGGGATAGGAAGTCGTGTCGGCGCCGTCGGTGCCCATTGACGTGAAAAGAGAACACATTTTGATGTATTGAGTCTACAGACTCTCGGGTGATTCTGAAGAAGGGGGAATGTATGCTAATGTAAGTAAAGAAAAGCAGGTAGAGTTCAGGAAAGTCGACGCCCAAGCAGCAGGTACTTGGAGGGTGCAGTGATGCGGGGATGGAAGGGGGAGAGGTAGGGATGAGAGAGCTAGATCGTGGGGTAGGGCACGAGATCCGAAGTCGCTAGCAGCGGCACTTGAACAGGCCTAGCGTGCTCAATGGGCCAGAGCGGGAGCTAAGTGCCGCCGTCCCCGTCGCTAACTAACGAAGCGAAGATGTGTTCCGTCTCGAGGAGGAGCTTCAACTTTCTCTTTCCTACTTGAAAAGACGAGGATTTTTATCAGGCATTAGAAACCAAGTTCAATATAGACGTTGTCTGTATCCTTATCCTCAAAAGACAAAAGTTGAGAGACAGAGGCCATACTTACCCTATACTCTTCTGCCTCCTTGACAAAATCTCCGAGCTTGAGTCTTGACTGGGAAAAATTAAGCATGTTAAGTCAAGGCAATCGAGCAGCGGTCACGACGATGGCAAAGATAATCCCAGTTGAAACGATTTGAATTAGGCCTTGAATCTGATCGGTACTTTCCCCCTAGGTTCAGTCCTCGTCAAAGTCTTGCAAAACCTCGACTTGAGCCTGATTGCCAAATTTGTTGCGTAGGTCGGTCGCGAGTTCCTCAGAGCCCCTACAAGCATCAAGTAAATATCGGGATGACTCTCCGTCGAAAGCAGTGCTACTTACCTGATCATATACATTGGGGGAAAGATGAGGGGGGCAGGTAAGAACTCGGCGTTGGCACCCTCGACTATCCTGCTTGATAATTAATTCAATGGACTGGTCAAACTAGGTCTTGTATTTGATTGGAAACCAACCCTCGGACCTCCCCGTCGTCAATGGGCTCGTGGCATCGAACTTGGATGAGTTTCTAGTGCGCAGTCATTGTGGTCAGATTATGTCTGGGCCAGGCTCGAAGAGGAGTAATAACTCACTTGAGACATGTTGCGAGTTGCTAAGGTGTGCTTTTAGTGTTGGTATGCGTTGCGTTGCGTTGCTGAATGGTGGCTGATGTAAATAACCAGTTAATCATGCGGGTTTGGGCCTGCTCTTTTATACTTATTATACCTCCCAAAAACATGCATATGTCGAGAAGTAAACAAGTATTTTTCCTCACGACTCTGGGTGAGGGGCGATGAGGCTTGCGTTTAATGCGCCCCTAATATCATCTAAAAGATCAACATAGGAAGGACACCGCGGAACTTCACGGGTGGACCTATCAAACCGCCAATACCCCAAGATCTTTCCGCATGAGTGTCAAGATCTCTGAAGCTAAAAGCGCCGACTAAGATGATCTTCGACGCGGGTTCTTCCTCGCCTTCGTCAGATCTACCGAATCTCTCAAGATCTACGAAACTCAAGATACAGCTCCATCCAATGACGCTACCAGGTGGTTTACAGAAGGTAGCTGTGACATATCTCCTCAGCCCGTCTCCTCACACAAGATCTACATGCTTGGAATAATACATAGTGTCATTTAACTCCATCGATCGGACGCCGATCATTGCTGTTACGCAATGGAAGTTCTCGTTGGCTTGATGTCGGGTTGACTGCTGTAGCTACTGATAGGGAAGTGATGCCGTTTGCGTACATTTCGTCCTAACCGTGAACCCTAATTCACACTGACGAACAGATGCTGTCAGTTATCACGGATCGGCGGAACATGATCCCAGCTGGTAGCATGACGAAGTGGCTGAATTGGAATGTGATACGTAAATAGCGTCCGAGAAGAGAGATAGCCTGAAGCAAATGCAATATCGATGTTGTTGTGTCAACCAGCTTTGTAAACATATGAATGCACACGTCCTAAATTACTGTACACTTTTTCTGCACTCTGTGGGCTGCCAGCCTGTTTTGTTTAGATGGTTAATCTGAAGTATTCGGGGGCGATTAGATCTCTATTAATGTCTATTTAAATGCATCTTTAGAATATAGCTAGCTATAGTTCTCTAATTAATAAACAAGTAATCTATAATTCATTTTCAGGGCTTCAACATGGTTTCATGTTTGCCTATGTCTTCTTCAGTATCCTGAAATCCCCCTGAATCGCGAATTTACCACCACACAGCATAGCAGCACTCAACATAAACAATCCACCACAGAGGATTATGGACGCTTGGTATGCATCTGTCCCCTCCCTGTTCAAAGTGTCTCGTGAGTAGTCAATCAGAGCAACCGCCGCAGGCTGGGCGAATGTCGCTGGCAATACCATCATCAGCCAGAAGATGGCCAACGCGGAGCCGACATCGATAATCCCCACCGCTGAGGTAGCTACAGGAGCTATGACGCATAAAATCGTTCCACCAAAGGCGCCCTGCATAATTGAGAAGATGACAAGAATCGCAAAGGACCGGGCGGGCAGCCAGATGACCAGACAGCTGAGGGCGGCTAGAATATTGGCGGCGATGGCCATGTTCAGACGTCCTGCCATGTCGAGGGCTTGGCCAACGAGTGGTCGGCCGAGAACCTGCCCAGCAGCAAGGATAGATTGTAACGCAGCACCTTGTGCCTGCGAAAGACCTAGTCCATCTGTCGCAAAGGACGCATTTGAGTAGAGTGCGATAAAGTATCCCATCACTAATTGTAACCATCAGCAAGCGCTCCCATGATCGTAGGCAGACTCCGTACCGCCAAAGGCGCCCCAAGTCCAGACCCAGAAAAAGTTCCTATGCCATAGCCAGTGAAGCTGAAGTGGCTCGGTTTTGGCTTCGATTTCCCTGCCTCGGTCTTTCAGAAACGCGATCGATGGTACCAGCACAATGGCAGATATGCAGCCGTTTAGCAGAAGCGTGTATTTAACCCCGATACTCTCAAGGGCTGCCCTAGTAGTATTGGCAAAGATCAAACCGCCGAAACCTGAACCACAGGTTGCGATGCCCTAAACCCAGACATCAGTCGACGACTTTTCCTCGTCCAGAATATTCTCACCTGAGCCAGACTCAAGCGCTTCTTAAACCAAAGCGGCAAGACTGGCTGAGATGGCACTTGGGTCTATAGAAATCCTCGGTTATTTAAATTCCTTGTAAATCCTCCAAGACATGTAGGCAGTATACTCACAAGGCCGAGACCTTTTGTCCAGTTAGCATGCAGTCAGTCCTGTTGAGCCGCCGGAACGTACCTAGACCAAACAAAAGGCCCTGGAAGAACAGAAATGCCCCGAATTTCCTGCTAATCCCAGCAAGGCACTGTCCGAGACAAACTGCCACGATACCTGCAGCCATCGGCACACGAATGCCGAACATTTTGGTGAGGAGGTTGACGAACGGCGCCGCGAACCAGGCGAAGGCGACCGAGACGCCGCCAACGAATGCATAACGTAAATATGTCGCTCCCTCGAAATAATCGTGCGCAATGTAGTAGGATATGTAGACTCCGTAGGTTGTGTTCATACCTGCTGAATGTGAGTATCACTGGGCCAGGATGGTATTTGGCAATCTCATACCCCACGTAACAGTGTTGATGGCAAAAACACATCCCACAATGGCCCATCCATGCCGTGAGTCTTGCTCATCGTCTGAAACATCGAGCGGCTCAATAGCTGAGGGAGACTCTGATGGTGGCTGGTCAACTACGGTTGCTGGCGTAGTTGACTGGCCCCGATTGGAGAGAATCCTCATGAGTTGAGACATGTTCGCGACAAGAAGAGTCCAACTAAAGCAAGTCGCAGCAATAGATAAAAAGATAAGAACTTTAGGAGATGATTACCGAATTTAACGCACTTCTCTAGCATTCTGGCGGCTTGACCGCCGGCGAGGCCTTCCTATTCGAAATCTGGATTTGAGCGCCAACATGAAAATCTTCTCCAAGCCCCACAGCTTTCTTCTGGTTGCTAAGCAGACATGGGAAACTATGTAGATAGAAGGCGCAGGTCCGGAGCCAATAGGGTATGTTGAGCTTGGCCCAAAACTTTCTGGCCTAGAGACTGAAAACAACCTCTGGCGAAGGGCGAAGGCAATTAAATTGAAATTCGGACATAGTTCGAATTGTTTAGAGCTGATGCTCTAGCTCTTGGCAGCAGTTACCAATTTCTATGAAAGCCTTGGTATTGTGTGAACGCTCATGATCTATAGCCATTCTGTGAATACTATAAGTTGGACTCTGAACGGGAGATGCCCCTGATTTGAGAATTCGATGGCCCCTCAGCTCCCAGTTCCTTGGCACTCTTGCCTCCCCTATCCTTCAAAGCTTAGTCCTTTTGTCAGCCGCAGCATCTCAGTTCCCATGCTCCTTGACCGGGAATCGTTGGCACTAAATCCTTCTGAGCCCGCTCAGAAGGCAGACACATTTAGCTGAAAGGGGGAGCGGGTCTCTACAATGATATACGTCGGCAGTTGTTGAAGGGGATATTTAACAAACAAGCCCCTGCGTTCACATCCACCGCTAGTCCATGGTTCACGTTTGAAAGAGTTATTTTGCTCTTGTCTCCTACATCGAGCCTTCAGTTATGAGGAGTTGATACCCATCACTAAACCCATGATTCATCTTCCTTGCCATGGTTCAATGTACAGGGGATCAGGTTCTGTCAAATATCCAGAACAATAGATGTGCGGGATGCTTTTTCAAGTATTTAATTGAAAACACATAGTTAAGAAATGTCATAAAATATATTGATTGTGTTTTGTTTTCATTCAATTCAACTCCAATCTTAAAGCTGGCTCAACGTCTGGTCTTTCCATTGATGGATTTCCGTTTATCAGGAGATGGCAGACAGCATGTCAACTTATAAGCGTATCCCCTGCCTTGATTATTGACAAAATTGGTCACAACTGGTATTCTACAATTCTTCTCTGAACTAATAGACATACTATAGCTCCCAGACTCGATGTTTCGGGTTCGACCCGATAGAGACATAACCTTCATAGCAGCATCTAGATATGCATGTATTGAAGATCCTAGTACGCTTAGATAATCACTCGCCTGGTCTTTGAGGTCATCACCAAGTACACCACCCCAATGCGCTCACAATGTCATCCAGTTGCATTAGCGTCAAGCGATGGCAATTTCTAATATTGTGGACCGCGAACCTAACAACGTCAGCCGAATGCATATATACCTAGCTTGTCAGCCAGGTGCATATCGAGGTGACCTCTCACCTCCACTTGATCAAAACCTCGACGGTAACATAATGACAATGGCCACCAATGACAGTGCTCATCGTTTGCGAATCGATACTCAGCCAATGCCACATGAAGCATTCATCCGCCGCTCGGGGGAAGATTGGGCCGGTATTACTAACCAGAGAGAACGGAAGAAGCTGCAGAACAGGCTGAACCAGAGAGCTCGTGAGTCCATCTCATACCTACCATGCAAGGTGAAGCCAGGGTAGTACTAAATAGAGACAATGTAAAGGACGTCAAAGGAAAACCGGGCGTCCCAAAATGGACGGTGTTGTCAACGCCTCAAATGGCAGCATAATTCTATGTCCAGAAAACCAGACCATCATTGGGTACGGAACTGAAGAAAACATCGAGGAGAAACGGGCTTTCCTGCGTCGTTTCGCCGAGCAGGCTCTAGTAAGCTACGCGACAAGCCAGCCGACTGCCGACCACCTCTTGAGGCTCATCCAAGTAAATGTCGTCGAGAGCCTAACCCGAAACTCCGCCATCCTCGGACTCAAAGTCGACTGGCTAGTCTGTAGCTCCATCTCGCCCTTTGGGTGTTGCGGACCGAACCAGAGCCCAGAGACCTTGCGGGTCCCTTATCCTAAAAACCTCGCCCCTACGGAGCTTCAGCTGAGAATCCCGCATCACCCGTGGATCGATCTCTTTCCACTTCCTCAGATGAGGGACAACTATCTAAAAGCAATGTACATATACAAGACCCTCTCTATCAACGAGGAGGAAGAGCTATGGGGTGACCTGTTGGAATCACGAGGTGCGGAGTCTTGGTCTGGCATGATCGTCTGGGGAGAACCATGGGACTTTCGGAACTGGGAGGTAACCATACCTTTTCTGCGGAGATGGGGGTGGATATTGGAAGGATGTTATGAAATCTTGGAAGCGACGAATTATTGGCGGCTTCAGCGAGGGGATAGAGGTCTGGGTGGTGATGGGCTTTAGCTTAATGACTGGGAGTGATGATATATAAGGATCAAATGTTGACCATGACGTCATCCAAATCCGGTATGGTGTATCGGCTAACATACCGCGTTTTCAATCTCGTAGAGATGCTCCGCGGCGCGCGGGGTTCGACTCCCCGTACCGGAGGTTCTTTTTGCGGTGGTTGACCACAGGAGAAGAGTCTGTCCTTTTATTTTTCTCATACTTATCCTGTGTATACGGAGTTGAAATTTCCGGAATGTGTGAAGCCTCTTTTGTGACTGGTGCAGTTTGCTGATCTTGGCGTGCCGTGCCCCACCTCTAACTTGCAAGTGCGGTTGGTGGGAGTGTGGCTAATGCCGGACTTGTGGCTGGTTAATTTCCAATTTAGGCATAGTGGGTGCTATATATAGGAGCCCTCGACAACATATGAAATAAATACCAACACCAAACAAACATGGTTTCTCGACATTAAAATCTTCCTCTAACACACTCTTCTCTGTCATATTACAGACAGTCCCAAGCAATTCCCGGGAGTCATTACACATCAAACGACAGGTCCATTGTCAAATCCATCCCAGTCGCATACTCTTCGCCACTAGACCCAAGTAGATGTGAGAAATCACCATCTGTGGAGGGTCCAAACGCCTCAGCTCCAGACAGCCATGAATCTCCAAGCTCAGGAACGCTCGCAGGGTCGTCCCAAATTCCAGCCGCATTCACGGAATCCCCGCCGGAAACACCTCCAATGTTGAATTGGCTCTCAAACGCTGCTGCCATCATCTGTGCAGAGGGTTCCGCCGCCGGAGTGAGATATGCTAGGACAGCTGCACCTGGATCTAGGTGGTGCAGGCTATAGCTGCCCGTGTCCTGTGGGATTACCGTACTGGTTACACTGGGATCTAGGTATTGCTGTAAGCTGTAAATACTCACGTCCTGCGATACAGGCGTACTGATTCTGCTGAGATCTAGGTGCTGTTGCGAGTCGTAGCTGTCAGCGTCCTGCGGGATGACCGTACTGATTCTGCCGACATCCAGGTCTTGTTGCAAGCTGTAACTGCCCATGTCCTGCGGTATAGCCGTACTGATTCCGCCGAGACCCAGGTGTTGTGGCGAGTTGTAGTTGCCCACGCCCTGCGGGATAGCCGTACCGAACCCATTACGATCGGGAGATTCGCTGGGGCCAACATCATCAACAGCTTGATCGTCGTCGTCAACGAGCTGATCGCCAGAAGAGTCTGGCTCGCTGTCAGGGTCGTATTCTCTCCAGAGGGCAGGGTAGTAACGAGAGTACAGGAACTTCACGATGACCTCTTCCATGTCTCTCTGAAAACCCATGTTCCGCCACTCTCTTCTGAGAATGCTCCGACTTAGGTCGGAGCGCAAGTAGAGCTCTGCGGCGCCCAGTTTCTCCTCCTCGACCTTGTTCCGGTACGGGGTGAAACAGCGTTCTTCCAGCTCGGTTGAGAAGAGCACCTCGTAAATGTGCCACCACTGCTCCTCATGCGACTTATTTTGGTCGGCACGCTTGTTGACTGCTCCGAGCCTCGCTGGTGTCAAAAGCCCGATGGGCACGGGTAGGGGACGGGGCGGAGGGCATTCGGCGTGAGGTGGAATGACTTTCAGCTCACTCCACTTGTCCCGGTCGGGGATGTAGTAACATCGAGGGCAATAGTGTTCATAATGCTCCTTCCTGATATGATCTTTTACGTAGCTGATTTTCGAGAGGTTTTTCTTAATACAGCTCCTCCTCTTATACTTGTCAAAGTTCCACTTGAGGTAGGGGCAAGCGAAGAGGAGGGAGCTTCTGGGTCGTCCAGCTTTACGAGATGTGCCGTTCTCGTCGCCTTGAGAGTCTTCATCATCGCTCTCACCGGAGCCGCCGACGGTCTTGCGTCTCGAGGCCCCGGATTCACCCTTTACCGATTTGAAAGTAGTGTTGGCGCGTGTTTTGCCGCTCGTGGAGTTGGTATCGCGATGTCGTGCGGTCCTTGTCTTTCCCTGGGATCTCTGTGGTGCGTAGGACCTCAAGTAATGGTCGACAGCCAGCTCAATCAGCCAATCGAGAGTTTTCTCCTCTCCAAGCATGTTGTATTCAGCACCTGGAAATGGTGTGTTGAGCTCTTCCGCGGCCGCCATCTCTAAATCTCGGAGTGATTCCCTCGGCAAGCGGGAACTGCCTAAACCGCCCAAACCACCGATGCCTGAGAGTAAACCGGCGTCAAACTCATCAGCGCAAAGTGGGCGGTGTTGGGGCTCAGGATGGAGTACTGAACATGTCGTAGACGCTGTTCCTGAGTGGCACCTGGCCATGGAAGATTGATCTTCGGATGCTTCGATCAATTGCAATGGATCCCCAGCGAAATAGATTTCAGGACCCGTCCTTTCGAATTCGTATCTCCAAGGAAAGGGACCAGATGTTGTTCTGTCGCAAGAAGCTGGCATGATCTGCGATTCGGGGTGCCAGACGCTTGCGGATAACTGGCTGTGAGTCGGCAGAGAGAATGATGCTCCAGCATCAGAGGTGGACACCTCGGATAGTGTCATGGATTTTTTGGGCAGCGCAGTAGACATCTCCAAAGGATCCGACTGGAGGATGCTCGCCTCTTGCTGGTCATATCCCAGGCCCTCGAAGACAATGTCGAGTCCCGAGTGGGAGACGGGGTGTATGGCGATATCATCATGCTCGCAGCCACCGCCAATACACAGCAGTAAAGGACCTGCCGAGAGGTCCTCCTCACGCGTGGCTGGAGCTCCTGAGTCTTGATGCAAGAACTGCACAAGATTGATGGATTTGTCAGCCTATTTGCTGGTGCATCAATCATGGGACGGACATGGCCAAGTCAGCCCCACTTACTCTCAGGGACGGCTTCGTGGGTGCTTCGGCGCTTGTCGAGCTGTCAGTGACAGTCGGCGGTTCAGCATCCATCGAGTTGGACATGGTGTTGGATAGGGTGTTGGTGATGAAGGTTGGAAGAAAAGATATAGAGCGGAAGACTCAAAGTTATAGAGCATGAGGTTAAAGAGAGAGAAAGAAGGTAAAAGACAGGATGAAATCGTGCGTTCATTTAATGGTGGCCAAACGCAGTCTCAACGCCTTTTTTGGTGTGTTCGCTGCGTTTTGGAACCCCTGACCATCGCCCTCGGTGGCTTAAGATGGGAACCAATGACAAGAGCGGTGTGGATGGGGTACAGGTGAACGACGAAACAGCCTTGTTTTGTTTTGTTGTGTTTTTCGCTTTTTCTATCCGTTTTTTTCTCTACTTTTTGGTCGTTCTCGCTGCTGTTGTTGCTTCCTTATAGCTGCCAGACATTCATACACTAGACTGATGTGTCCAACTACTCAGAATATGGAATAGAACTCTGGCTCTAGCTCAAATCGAGAATCCTTTTAAGAGTCGCTGATGGCGGGATACCCTGGTTCGAGAGGAGCCTGATCGACAGCGCTAGCGTCTTGGGGTACAACCCGTGCTGCTGTGACGGCCAGTTTTCCAGTTTACCAGTTTACCGACCGTAATCCAGTAATTCTTAAGTTGCGGGTGACGGATTCGTATCGTTCTTTGGCAGTTTGAGGGCAGCCTCTGCAACTAAGTTGGTCAATTGTCGTCGTTGACTTCGATCACTGAACCACCCTTCCCAGGACCCTGACCCCAACCAGACCCAATCCAGCCCAGCCCAGGTGTCTCGCAAAGCGGTTGTGGCAACTGCTCGCTCAGCGTACCTACAGTGCCCACAGTGCGTAGGTACAGTGGAAAACCCTGCAGCGGCTTCAGGCAGTGATGCTCAGCACAATCTGGTTCGCGGTTTGGGGGCAATGATGGCGGGCATGGTTGTTAGGACAAATGGTGCGGTTCCCTTTGTTAATTTTGCCTAAGTTGAGAAACTTGAGTCTTGACCATGGGTCACTCAATTTTTCTTCGTCCCTTACTGTGAATATGGTATAGTTCTAACTTCGCAAGAGATATTGTCGCGATGAAAGAGGTCTCGCCGCGCTCGGTCCAAATATCAGCCAGTTCATTATCTGTATTGCGACGTATGGTGAACACATGAGGTACTTCATCCGACTGCAAAATGGATATTCTTGCGGCTGTAGTTTACATGCTAAAGACAAGAGTCGACTGAAGTCCGCTGGCGTCTCTCAGTCTTGAAGAGGCACGGCTCCACATGAACCCCGATGACCGCTGTCTCACAGAACAAGGGAGCCCTGTGTCTCGCCTACTTGCAGAGAGACAGGGGTATTGTGACCTAGGAATCAACCCCCAGTCTACATGTTCCTCATCGCCGGGGGCTTTTGTAGTGGCTAATCGGAAGCCACATGCCTAGCAATTTGATGCTTTTGAAATGGCCAGTGAGAAGTCACAGTCACTCTGCGGAGGAGTGAAATATCCGTTGCTTTGGGAGTGGCCGGCCACATCAACTCACTTTCCAACGGGTCACTTAAACAGCAACAATCCCGGACTTGAGTCAACGAGAGCGATTATCGCCACAGCCGAATAGTATAAGCAAAGGAAGGCAACCCCGCAGGACATAGCACCTCGAATCAGTCGTTCATTGCTTGTCTATCATTCCTAGCTCAAACATCTACTTCTCCACCATGCCGACTACCGAAGAGAACAAGAACCTCGCCGTCATCTCTACCATGTCTTGACTATGAGCCACTGCTTACTGCGAAAACATGTCCCTCAAGGCGTCAACCAACTCCACTTCACCCCGAATCGTATGTTCATCATACCCAAAATCCTTCGTAGCAAGTCCACCAGGCATCAAACCGATATGCATTTCCGCAAATTCCTCCGCATACACCCTTGCAACATGCTGCTCGAAGTACCCCACGAGATCCCCCTTCTCGATCGTAACCAATTCAATCTTCTTACCAGTGACGACTTCCAAAGTGTCCTTGATATCGAGTGAGCTATACAGCCGAGGTCCGAACAGGTCGAAGGTCTGGAGACCTAGGTTGAGCGTCTCATCGAGGAGGAACTTGGCAGACTGTTTGCCAACGTCCTTGGCGCTCACCTGGGAAATAGTCAGCATCTGTTCTTGTATTATTTTACATGAATAGCATCAGGATAGACTTTACCATGGGCATCTTGTGGTCTGCGGGAGAGATGGCCGACACGAAACGCGGGGGGGTTTCCTGGGTCGTCTTCAGAGCCTCCGCGGCCCAGGTCTCGAAGTAGTAACCAGGCTTGATGATGACCACTTCAGGGACAGAATCCTTGAGGATGGTGTCGGAAATATGGTTAAGCCTCACGAGGCCCTACATTATTATCACATGGTCAGTCAAGTCTAATGGGCTGAATCAATACAGACTTACAAGACCATGTTCATTCTGGGCCCCCAAAGCCGAATGCAAGACCAATCTCTTGACGCTCGAAGCTCTTTTGATAGCAGCCTTGACGTTCTCGGCAGCTTGAGTAGCCCACTCGCCCTCATCCGTACCATCGTAGGTGGGTGGAGGGGTGTAGTGGACAGCGTCAGAGTCGCCGAAATCGAGGTCACCCTCGGCAACGTTTCCCTTGACAGCCACGAAATTAGGCTGCTCGGTGAACACGGCTGGGGCCTTGGACGGATCCCGGTAGATGCCACGGACAAATGGCTTGCTGTCGGATGCGAGAAGATTTCGGATTGTTTCTCTACCTGCCTGGGTAGAGGCAGGGATGACGGTGATGTGAGAAGGCATGATGAATGGATGGATGAGAGTAGCAAGGTAAGTATTGAATAAATGATGGGTCGGTTGTGTTTGAGGAATTCTAAGAAAAATTCAGGGATTTGACCCTTTTTATATGCAAAAAACCCCTCCCCATGCTGGCATCTCGGTCTCGTCAAGTTTGATCCAAGGAGTTGGCTTACACATGTCAACACGAGCTACCCTTGCTTGGCGTGGTACGGAAGGTACGAAGAGGATACACCTGGTGGGGAAGTTGCGGTTATATGCAACACTCTCTCCATAGTGGAATAATGATTCTCAGCTAGGACCCCGATAGGTGCAAACAACCAAAGTTCGTTCCTCATCCTCTCCTCTCGCAGACTATTCGACCTCATCCATACTCTTTCTTAGACGATGGTCACCGTACGAATCGAATCCCCAATCCACCACTTGGGATACCCTTTCTGAATATTTCTATCCCATCTACTCCATTCATTCAGCTTCCTCGCATTCCACATCTCATTTTCCTCATTCGGGTCGGCACCGAAGACCAGAAGTCCATGCCTCTCATACAAATTCTCCTCCTCAAGCCCGGTTCGCCTCAGCGCAAGAGAATAAAGGGCATTCTCGGATTCCATCAGACGTAGGCAGTACAGAGGCTCATCGTCTTTGGCATTGCCACTCGAAGGAACCCATTCCGTGCAATCTTCGTGTAAGCAGGGCGACGAATTGACCACCATGTCTGCCTCTCTCACTGTCATCTCCACGATAATGCCGCGAAGAGTGAGATACGATTCCCGGCAGGAATACGTCCAAGGTTGGCCCTGATTCTGAGGCTCGGGCCATATCTCAACCTCAAAATGGGGTTCCGGTGTGCCAACTTGATCATCTTTTTTCCAATTGATATTTGCCTCCATCGACGCCCACGACCATGTCGGAGCGCGCCACTTAACCGACCGTGAGCTGTTCTCGCCCCCCGCGCTTACCCACCAGGCAAGATCAGAGGCGAAAGAGTCCGACCAGAGACCAGCAATGTGTCGGCCTTTGCGGATCGGTGCCATATACTGCGCGACACCGTCGATAGCCATGAGTTTATCCATCGGCTGTGTCAGCTTCAACTGGCTATAAATCTCGACTATTTCATGCCACTTGGACACGAGAGCAGCTTTCTGTAGCTGGGTCGAGGCGGGCTGGAGTTTCGAGTTGACGGGAAAGCCGGCGACTTGGGCTGCGAAGCCACCAAGGGTCGGCGAGCACTGACACACGTTGCGGGACCGACACTCCCACACGAGCTCCTGCTTTGTGAAGTAGAGTGTCCGAGGTGAAAGCAACCGCTCCTGAAGAACCCACGCGCGGTTCATGAGTGGAAAGCTGAAGAATCGGTGGTTGACGCTGCGTCGTGCAAAGACGCTAAAGAGCTGAGGACGGGAGCCAATTCGTAACCGAGAGAGGCATTTGTGTTTAGTTTCTTCAGGTATTCTCTCAGTGACATCGACTCTACCAGACTTGAAGAACAAACCGCCCTGGCCGTTCGATGACGATGCTGCAGCAAGTGTGAGAACGGAGTTCTCAAAAACCTTGGACATTTTGCCACCCTCGGTAAGCCAGTCATCCATATTTCTCTGTATAATGCAAAGAGAGTCGATCCAAATGTAGCGGTATCCGAGTTGCCGAGTGAATAGGGCAGCGTCAAAGAAAGTCTGAGGGAGCGTCGACATGGGGATGCCTTTTCCGTATTCCTCGTACGTTTCAGCGTTGAGTTGAGCTGTGATGGTCTCTGAAGATCCCCAGCAGTGGCTCAAGGCGCAGTACCCTGTTTCTTCCTGGTTCATTCCTTGCGTCTCAACGACTCTGACATTCAAGTCGCCTTCCTTCCCAACATCCACGAGCCTCGACGGAAGAAAAGAGGGTGTTTTGTCGTTGCACTCTTTGTGAGACTCCAGACACTGCTTGAGGGCACGAGAGACAAAATCAACACATTCCAGCGTGGAAGTTGACAGCGGGAGATGGTTAGAGAGAGGGACGGCATCCCAAGGGCTTGGGTCCTCTATTGAAAGTCAGGAAAATGTCACAAAACAAGAGCCCAAGGATACAACCGAGGCAATTCGGGGTTCACACCTGGCAGGGCATAGATGTTGATATCATTCTCAGGCGAAAATGGTTCCGTCTCAACTCTCAGCAGCAGTTCCCTCTGCGGCGAATCCTCTGGATGAAGCATATCGGTGCGTTTGCTCGTGTCCATACTCCAAAGCACATAGTCCTTTTCCGGTGTCAGGTCTTCCCGGAGCAGGTGCTGGATGGCTTGTCGCAAAATATCGCAAGTCGGGCACCCATCATCGGCCGCTTTACGTATCTCGTCGAGTTTACCTTGTACGCAGAGGTCGCCTTTTGAGGAGAAGTCGGAACATGACTTGCACTTTGGCATTATGGATGGCCTGTTGGTTGCTGATTCTCTTTTCGGTATGCTCGTTTTGAGTGAAAGAATTGGGTCGCGTCTGAAGAAATGTTGGCGCCCAATCGTCAGCCTCAACTACTGCTCGTAGTCAAGATGACCGGTCATACGCCACAACATACAGCATGCCGATCGTCCATCACGGGTATAGGTCCGTTCAAAGCTGGCAAGTAACTCGACAAAATAGTTCCATTTGATGTATTGAATTAAACCAACTCCCTCGACATCTTCGCTGCTGCACAAAAATCACAAACCCGCAATACCTCCCTCATGCTCATCACAATCATACTCCTCCGGGTATTTCATCATAATCCTCTTCATCTCATTTCTCTGCGCCTCCGCCTCTTCCGTCAATTCAGCATACACATCCGAGAAGATAGCCTCCAATGCCGGCTTCCTCTCCCTCTCCGCAGCAGTCAGTTCCGTGATGATATCCTTCCTTATCTGCTGCCGAGTCTTCTTGTCCATCTCTTCGTCCCAGACGCCCTTGTCCTCCAGCCAAAACCGGAGTCGGGATATGGGGTTGCGCGTGGACTTCCAGGCGTTGGCTTCGTCGCGGCTTCGGTACGCGGAGCTGTCGTCGCTTGTGCTGTGGTGCGAGATGCGGTAGCCCATGAATTCCAGCAGGATTGGGCGGCCTTCGCCTTCGGTTGCACGTCGCCTGGCTTCCTTGGTGGCTTCGTACACGGCAAAGATGTCTGTGCCGTCGACTCGGAGGGTCTCGATGCCATATCCAGCACCTCGGCTGGCGATGCCGTCGCCTTTGTATTGCTGTGAAGCTGGTGTTGAAATCGCATATCCGTTATTGCGGCAGATGAAGATGACGGGACACTTCTGGGTTGCTGCCATATTCAAAGCTCCATGGAAGTCACCTTCACTCGCCGCACCCTCGCCGAAATAGGCCACTCCAACTCGAGGTTTTTGTGTAGAGTCCATCAGAGCCTCCATCTTGTATGCGTAGGCAGCGCCAGTAGCATGTGGGATCTGAGTAGCCAGGTTGGAAGCCACCGCATGCTGATTCCCTCTATTAGCTTTGGGTCGACTCGAAGGGTTGGCAAACACATACAATGTTGACTTTTGCCTTGCCACTGTAATGGACCGGCATGTTTCGACCCTTTCCTGGGTCGTTTCGGTTTGCTACCAGCTGGCTCATAAAGTCTTTAAGTTCAAATCCTCGCTGTAGGAAGACTCCGTGTTCTCTGTACTGGCAGGTGATTACGTCCTCTGGATCCAATGCCGCGGCGGAGCCAACCATGATGGCTTCTTCACCATGAGAGACCTGAATAAATGGTCAGAATCAGCTCTACCTCAGCCAAGTGAGAAATACATACCATATAGAAGCTCAACCTTCCGTGCCGTTGTGCGTCGAACATGATACTGTCCATGATGTTGACTTGGGCACGATAGATGTTAGCAAGCTATTCGCTGCAATTGTCGATACCAACGGGCACCAAAGGCTACCAAAGGCTAGCATCACCTACCAGTAAGCATATTTCGATATAGCTCAAGAAGCTTTTCGTGTGTGAGCTCTGGAGACAGTTGACTCTCATCCTCAACCAAGCCATTCCCATTCATGATAGAGAATGATGGAATCGACGGGATCGCGGCTGGCTCAATCCATGACATCTTCTTCACCAGCTGACTGTCCGTTGCACCTGGGAAATTGGCACTACACCATACGGTCAATACAGACACATCTCATGCAATGGAGGATTTCGCTTACATCGTCGAGTAGCATGCTGGCACAGCGGGCACCACACAACGCCGCGTCCATCTCTTCGGCAAGGCGTGTCTAGTCAAGGCCGCAAAGGCCGACCTTTGGTGTTGAGGGCGACATAGAGAGCTCATGTTGAAAGGGAAAAAAAAACTGATGGATGATGGAGGAGAACACAAGAACCTGCGGCAGTCTATGAATCCATATCGTTGGAAGGCCGGTCCCCCTTATCTCGGTCGTCACGGCTAGTGTCGGGGATAACTACTATCTCTCATTCCCGAATCCCCAGATGTCCGACCACGGCGAAGTAGCTGGGCGGCTCCTAGCCATGACAAAGGCGTCGCCAGTCGTAGGTCGAAGACATGGCATCTCAGTCGTCACGACTAGTGTCGGGGATAACAGGTATCCCTCATTCCCGAATCCCCAGCTGTCCGACCACGGCGAAGTAGCTTAGCGGCTCCTAGTCATGACAAAGGCGTCGCCAGTCGTTGGTCTAAGACATGGAATCTCGGTCCCACTTCTAAACCCCGAGCTGAATAGCATCGAGTGATGGACCGGGGAAACATGGCTAGCATCGGGACCCCGCGATCAATTTCGGATATCTATTATCATGGCTGCCGATTTCGCAACTGGAAAGTCATTCTATGAAGTTGGTGTCCATGCCGAGGCACTGGGGTCTCTGAGAAAGGTCGTTGTCGGGACATATAAGCATTTGGCTTGGTCAGGCCCAGGTGACACCAGTCACGCCCAATTGCTGTTCTTTGAAACTCCTCCTGTCTTAGTAAAGGCCCTTCGAGGATAACTTCAACTCACCATGTATCACACTCTTCGCCAAAGCGTTCGAAGTGCGTCAAGGTTGTCGCCTGCCAGGCTACCAAGAGTGGCATCTCGACTGCCCACATACATTGTTCCCCATCACCAACGCCGTTCTTTCCACCACACGGGCAGCCTTGGTGCCTTGAAGCCATATCTCCTTGCCGACATTGGTGAAGGTGAGTTGAACTTGGTCAAAGAAAACGGGGGGGGTTGACACTGACTTGCTTGAAGGAATCACGGAGTGTCAAATCACAGCCTGGTTCGTGAAGCCCGGCGACCAGGTTCAACAATTTGAGCCGATATGTGAAGTCCAATCCGACAAAGCGTCTGTAGAGGTTCGTTTTCTACATGTGAAAAATTATTTCCAAGTATTCTTCTAACAACTGTCAGATTACCTCTCGATTCGACGGAACCATTCGCAAACTTCACTATGATGTTGACGAAATGGCTGCTGTCGGAGCTGTAAGTTATTCTTTGATCCTGAATCATATTCCCGAGGGCAAACACTAACTGTTAATAGCCTCTTCTTGACATTGAAGTTGACGATGGAGATAAAGGAGCTTCAGCGGTGGAAGCAAACACTGTCCCCGAACCTGATGTGAAGGCTCCCCAGCCAGCAGAGCCCAGTGCAGTCGAGAATTCTGCACAAAATGAAACCATCGCAACGGGACCTGTATCGCCTGAACCCATTCTGGAAGCAGCAACATCAGCTCCCAAAAACTCCGGGCTCGTCACGCCAGCCGTTCGCCACATGCTCAAGCAGCTGAACATTGACATCGCAGATGTCGAAGGCACTGGAAAGGGCCGTCGCGTCCTGAAGGAAGATGTCCAGAAACACGTTGCAGCACTCTCAGCAACTCCCATCCCTACCCCTACTCGTGCTCCTGCTCCTGCACCAGAGGCCGTTCAGAGCAAGCCCGCGGCACAGGATCAAGTGGTACCCTTCACACGGGTCCAGCAGCAAATGTTCCAGTCCATGACGCGCTCCCTCCAGATCCCCCATTTCCTCTACACCAACATTGTCAACATGGCAAATCTCTCAAGAGTTCGGAAACAGTTCGCGAAAGCCCCACGGCCTTCGTCAGGAGGCCCTGGGGTCGAGAAGCTCTCAGCTCTGCCATTCATCATCAAGGCACTTTCACAAGCCGCCAACGAATACCCCAGCATCAACTCAAGCATCGACACTACTTCAAATCCAGGAAAGCCCAGTCTTATCCTGAAGGCGGCCCACAACATCGGCATCGCAGTCGACACGCCAAACGGACTAGTGGTGCCTGTCATCCGCAACGTGCAGGACCATTCCATACTATCCCTAGCGGCCGAGATCCAACGTCTCGGGAAACTAGCCAGGGATGGGAAGTTGTCGCCTAACGACATGTCAGGGGCGACTCTGGTGGTTAGTAATATTGGTAGCATCGGCGGCCATGTGGTTGGCCCGATTATTCTAGACCCTACGGTGATGATTCTGGGAGTTGGAAAGGCCCAGAACGTCCCCGTTTTTGAAACCGACGACGCTGGTAATGATAAGATTGTGAAACAGGAGCAGGTGGTCTTGAGCTGGAGCGCAGATCATCGGGTGTTGGATGGTGCCACGGTTGCGAGATGTGCGCAAAGTGTGGCCTACTGGTTGGAAAACACGAACATGTTTGGTTTGCAGCTTAAGTGAGTAGTAGTTTCTAGATTATAATTCGGATCTCCGTAGCGGACTTAGATTTTACAGTAGAATAACAAAGATTTCCAGTTAAGCAAATCCCAACATCAAATCACACGCGTACTTCGTAGAATGGATGGTCGTTGTAGAACCCGCAGGCCGTCATGACACCCCCCCAACCATTAGTTACACTAAAATCCGGCAAGTCCTATTACCAACGTCGTCAATTCAGTCCGAGAACGGAGTCCGGAGATCTAAGAAATCATAGGCCGCCCCACAGACACACTAATGACGGGGAAAAGGAGGGGACTCAATACTGGCTCCGATGCTATTCCCGACCAAAGCCACTAGCTCCGGCAAGGGGCTTCGGCCTCAACGTCGTTCGGACTCATCTCTCACCGTCATGCTTATCACCGGCTCATGATGTAGATTCCGGATACACGCGGTGTAAGATGTACTCCTGCGGGAGGTAAAGCTACAGTCATGGCTATATCTGTGTTGACCTCAGCTCATTGACCCTCTATCGACGTCTGGGTACCTGGCAGTCCCCCCTATCTTGTCCTCCTCGAAAGGCACCTCTTCCAAGATGCGCTCCCTAAGACACATCCGTTCCTATTCCTCACAGGCAGGCTCAGCAGCCACACGGCGTCTAAATGTGCCCATCGATTTCTCCAAGACACCTCTTCTCCATCACACAAGGGAGTCTCTTTCCTCCACACCAGGGCTACCTTCCACCGGCCCCTCAACACGGTTAAACCTCTTCCAGGCTGTCAACAATGGACTCAGAACAGCTCTCGGGGCCTCGAACAAGGTCCTGTGCTTTGGTGAGGATGTGGCCTTTGGCGGAGTCTTCCGCTGTACGACTGGCCTCCAGGAGGAATTTGGGGAGAAAAGGGTGTTTAATTCACCCCTGACGGAACAGGGTATCGTCGGAACTGCTATTGGTGCTGCAGCGGAGGGAATGAAGCCCGTCGTGGAAATTCAGTTTGCGGACTATGTTTTTCCAGCTTTTGACCAGATTGTCAACGAGGCCTGCAAGTTCCGATATCGCGAGGGTACGACTGGTACTAATCTCTCTGGTCTCGTTATCCGTATGCCGTGTGGCGGTGTTGGACACGGTGCCTTGTAAGTCCTAACGGACTCCATCAATGATTGCATCAGAGTTGCTCACATGGATTCAGATATCACACTCAATCCCCCGAGAGTCTCTTCTGCCACATTCCTGGATTCCGGGTAGTCGTCCCCAGATCGCCCACTCAAGCCAAGGGCCTTTTGCTCTCCGCTATCCTTGAGTCAGAGGACCCCGTCATCTTCATGGAACCCAAGATTCTCTACCGTGCTGCTGTGGAGGAAGTCCCAGATGAGAGCTACACACTTCCGCTCAGCAAAGCAGAAACCATCAAGCCCGGGAAAGATCTAACTATTATTTCATACGGTCGACCCTTGTACACATGTGCCGCGGCAATCGAGGCTGCGGAAAGGGATCGCCCAGGTCTCGAGGTTGAGCTCATCGACCTTCGAACCATCTACCCCTGGGATCGTCCGGCCATCCTGGAAAGTGTAGGCAAGACAGGACGAGCTATCGTTGTACACGAGAGCATGGTCAACTTCGGAGTCGGCGCGGAAATCGCAGCGACTATTCAAGAGCATAACTTTTTGCAACTGAAGTCACCAGTGAAGAGAGTTGCAGGCTGGACAACACACACGGGGTTGGCGTACGAGAAGTACATCTTCCCAGATGTGACGAGTAAGTTCCGGTGTCCAGGCAAGACGAAATAGAAGCTAACAGATAACTAGGAATTTACGACGCTATCTTGGAGAGTATGGACTATTAGAAGAGGGATGGGAGATTCCAGAGCCAGACATCAATGATCAGGTATATATAGAAAACCAAGAGATCAAGTCTTGATTCGCCCAGCATCGTCCAGGGGAGAGGGCAAACGGGGCAGCAGGGTATAGCGCATAGAGCGAAGCATTTATAGTCCATATTTCATGTCTTTTTACCTAGCATATTACAATTATTCAATAACCATCTCGAGTTCTCGAATCCTATTATGATACTACATGGTCTTCTCGGATCCAGCGGACAGTTCAGACCAAGAGCTCACAGGGCTAATCGACTTTGAATTCGTGTACACTATACCTTTTTTATTAATATCCAATATTCATTCAAGATGTATGCTAGTCGAAGCACCTGTACGTAGAAGATGCCGTCATTTGTACGTCCCAACTTCTCAACCGCCCTTGACCTAGGCTGGAAAACAAGTACACTTTCATTGCTTGGGGAAACTGAAAGAACCATTGATTCTATGGCTTTCAAAACACTTTTATGTCGATAAAGTGTTCTAGAGACACACTAGCTAAATCGGCAACATACTAACTTGAGTCACTGAGAGACGGGACAGAACTCGCATCCTATGCTGAACGGGGAACTTGTGCCTTATCTAAGGAACTAGAGGGCAACTCTGGCCGTCACTCTCTCTAAACAGCCTTCACCTGTACTAGTACACAAAAAGGAGATGGATAACTGTCATCAATGGCCAGTCTAAGTAGGTTTCAGCGTTGAGATACCACATCAGATAGAGAGTTATTCGGCCAAAAGAGTCCCATCTTGTCCCAGAGTATTTGTATATTTATAATGAAACCCGTTTGTGTTTCATTCCGGCAAGCCAGAATGATCCAATATAAAAACAAAAACAGCCCGATCCAATACATAAGAAATCCGTCCCTCCCGAACCCCAAGTCCAATAAAGCACAACCACCAAAACCTCAAACCAAAGCCACAAACTCCCACAGCGCCCCCTCCCCCTCCACCTCCACCAGGGCCACCCCATCCGGCGCAACCGCCAGACTCCCCAGAATATGTCCATGGTACGTCAACATCTCAGACCCCCCCTTCGCATTCTGCCTGACACAGAAGAACTGATCCGATGAATGCTCCGTCGCCGTCGCCACAATCCTACAGCTCCGAAGGTGCCCCATGTACGTCCCCGAGGCACAGTTCATGAACCCCAACCACCGCCTCTCCTCGACACACATCCATTGGTAGCAGCCGCGCGGCACGGGGCCCTCGCAGAGACGCAGCATCCCTTCGATGATGGTGATGTACCTGCCGGTTTCGCGGTGTCGGATGGCCAAGATCATGTTCGGGCCTGGGACGCATGGTGCAGGTGATGGGTCCATGGTTGTGACCACGCTGACGCCATCAGGCGCTTTAGTATCAGATGGAGTGAGGCGACTGTCGATGGTAGAACCCGTGGACATGATTTCGTCGAGATTTGATGTCCTTGCTTGTCTCAAGAAATGACACTGTTGGCGAGGTAGATGAAGTCTCGTGAGTTGTGGTGATGGAGATGCGATGAAGGTGATGAAAGAGATGAACCAAAATGAACCAAAATAAAAGAAGAATGTAAAGAAATGAAATAAAGTGAAATGAGATGAACCAGTTCCCCTCATATAGATCGATACCCGAACGATCACTGCCTCCTGACGTGGCCTTCAACATGACCAATCACACTGGTTTATCATCGTGAAAGTGAAGTTTTGGGCATCATTCTCGACTGCAGACCGGACACCGTCCCCCACAGAGGATGAACCAACCCCCCGTAATACGATGGTGCCATAATTCGAGCATCTTGAAGAACATTGGTCAATATTATGCCACGAGGTGAAAGCTTGAGATAATCCAACATGAGTTTACAATGACGTGGTGAAATAACGTCCAAAGGTTTAATGAGGCTAGATGATTGCGCTGCTTACTTTTCAGTCAGTTCGCCTCCTTGCCAGCCCCCGAGTTATCATCTCGACGGCTAAGATGAATGATCTCGACATACCTCAGCAGACAGAGATGAGAGGGGAGTCTTCTCAACCACCAGATGAACCATTTCCCCGATAAATGGGTAAATAAACATCCATGGCAATGCACCAGAGAATGAACCATGGAGGATAAAACGTGGTGCTATAGGGTAGCACCATCACGATGCCTCCCAAATCCCAAAATAGATCAGATCGTCGCGATCGACGAACGCAAACAACTTCATCTCTGCACTTACACCAGCCCTTCTCTGTCGTCGGGTTGTTTATGCAAGTCATAAGAGGAACGCACGCAACCAAATACACTTCTAGTGCAAAGCCATGATCCCCTTCATGACCCAGATACCCGGTGATCGACACACCCACCATAGCCCAGAACTCGACTCAGCATCAAACCAGTCTAGACACCAGCCGAATATTCGGCCTGGAATGTAGCCCCATAGCCTCCTTGATCGACCTGTCCAGGCAACAAGGCACAATGAATAGGCATCCAGAAGTGGCCTAGATCATAGCCCCAATCAATGCCCCAATCAGACAGACACTCCTTCCTAGCCCTCATGAAGCAGACACACCCGTGCCAACGACACGTTGGATAGCCAAAACTATCAAATAGTAAACTCGAAATAAAGACGTGCTCACATGGACCAACCTACCGACGACAAGGCACCGGAGCCCTAATGCGCACCATCCTGCGCAGTCACTCCAATCAACCTCAAACAAAGGGTCTCTGCAGGATGCGGACAAGTCGGACCAACGCGAACAAGCCGCTCGTCGTCTCGTGACCATCATCAACCAACACAGCGGGTGTGAACAACCAATCTCCCACCAAAGCCTCGACCGGTCGAGCCCGAGTCAGCCCGCCATCCCGACAGCACCGCGAATTCTCCCTCCCTTGTCTTGTTCATGCGCCCTGCCAAAAACTGTATCGACCGCCCGTGAACACGGTTTCGAAAGAATCCCTTGGCCATGCCTTTCACTGGCCTCCCCCCCCGTTTCTGCCTATGAGATCCCAGGCATGCTCCACGCCCGAAATAGCTTCCGGCCCTGTGTCACGGGTGAAAAGAAAAAACCGTTGTAATCCGATCCCGCCGCTGCCGGACGCCACCACCTAAGAGAAGAAAAGCTGCCATCTGGGGGCGTGCCTTTTGAGAGTCTGAGTCTGGTTCTAGACCTGAGTCCAACGGCCCGCCCTCGGACGAATCGCCCACCCCCTCGACGCCAAAGAAGAACCCTAGTCCAGGGAGCGAAGAAAAATAACAGCCACTGTGATTCTTGCCGCCATTTCAGGACCCCTTCACCGTGTTGGGCGTTGTCGCCAAGGCTACAGAGCGCTGTGGCTCAGGGCACGAGGACACGCTGCGAGAGGGGGTCTGGAACGCTGACCTATGGGCGGGAACTCGTGTCCGGTGCGCTGGTATTCCCGAGGCGTTTCCAGCTGCGGATGGCGCAGGGGTCAGACCGTTGTTTGGGTTGGGGCCCGCGTGTGCTGGAGGAGTCATCTCCAGGCGTGACTGACGAGGAGGAACAACTCTGGTAGCGAATGTAAGGCGTGCAGAGCGTCAGCGCCACTTGAAGAGAATGGGCGATTCCAACTGCAGGCAATTCTGAGATTTGTGATGGGCGGCTACGCAGCCTGATAGAAACCAGAGCCTGGATGAATGAGGCTGGCGGCTACCAGGGTCATTTTTTTTTTTTTTGTTGACAGGACCCTGGTACCGAATGTCATATCCAGATCAGTTTGACCCTGGTAGCTCGCAAAGCTCCAGGCAGCACCATATCGAATGCAGAAGGGAGGCAGGCTGCTGGTATCAATACTTTGAGCTGACGCCGTGTTGTCCCAACGCCCTGTCAAGATATCGATTGGGGGCCAGAGCGATACGGAGGGTCTTCTCGACCGCTTTTTCGACGTTTTCAAGGGTTGCTTCAGACCCCTCGTCAAATGAGGCTCCCCGTCTCTTCTCGGAAATTCAACCAGCCAAGCCTGGCGTGCTTCGGGATGGCCGAGTGCCTCTCGAGTTGCCAAGGGGCCGGCTGTGGAAGGGCAGAGGCAGCTGACTATTGCAACCCGGAACTTCTATTCGGCAATGCCTTTTGCTGGGGGCCAATCTCGGGATACGAGGGGCGACGAATGGTCGAGTTTCGGTGTAAGTGGGAGGCAGCTCGAAATCCCCTCTGCATCAGAGAACCGCAAAACGCCTTCGAGGCATGCAAGACGACCTTGGACATGCTGGAGTCACTCCTGCTCTCCGGTCAATCCGTCCAAACAATCAAGAGGAACCATAGCCCGTGGATGTAGCCCACACCCATCCATTCCCATATGAGCTGAGCTGTCATGCGGATCGAATTGTCATGATGCATTGCGGTAATTCTTTCATTCTCTCTGCTTGTGGTCCCCATCAACCGTCAGCATGCATATCCACAGGAGCAACCGAGAGAGCTGTCAGTTTGATGTGGAGCATGGGCCATGCACGAGTTCTGGGGTCCAGGCATCGCCGGCATGCCTCGAACACGTTGGATACATAGCACCGTTAGAGTGATGTTTCGTGTTGATGGTAGGGGATTGTTGTGTTGGTGAACCTGCAAGACATCGTTTGATCCTTGTTGAAGCATCTTCGATAGAGTGCATGCATGTTTCGTGCCCTCCTTTGATGATTTTGTTTCTGTGGCTGTGTTTGCGAGGGCCAACGTGTGTCCCATGGGATGGAAGCTCGGACGAGACTCGGACGTGATAGCAGCATCCTTGCTGGATTCTGGATGCGTCGTGAAACCCAACGGCGGAGCTGCTCATATCAATGCATATCCACATGAGCTTCTCCGGCATATAGACCGTTCTAGCTTTCCCGTGGTGCGGAAGCTAGGGATATTCTCAGGAGCGGTAGAATCAACTGTTGGAAGTTAGGGCACTATTGTCAACCGCTCCCTAATCATCTTACCAAGCTGCAACCATTTTGTCAGCATCTGTGCTGGACAAGTCAGCCATTATTACACTTGGCCACGGCCGCATGAGTGAGGCTTTATTAAGCCCGAAGCGTTGCTTCTCAACCTTCCCTCCACTCCCTGCGTGGGATGGTCCAGACCTGTACATGTAGCACAACCCAACGAGATAGCATGGGCGGGTCGAGTCAGGGACGGCAAGGCCAAGACGGCGTGGTAGATGCCGAACTTGGGCGTCGTAACCCCGGGCGAGGCTTAGAATCGGGGCCCACCCCCGGTAGAGAGACCGACGAAAGGCAAAAATACTTAGGGACCTGCCAAGGGGTGGTCGCTGGCGGTCTAGACTCTGATGGCGGCGGCGTATCGGCGGATTATTTCGGTTTGGTCAGCGAGGAAGTAATTTGCGCGAGGGCTTTTTGCTAGAGGACCAAGAAGGTTGCTGAGGGTAGCTGAGGGTAGCTGAGGGTAGCTGAGCTGTTAGCTGAGTTGTCTGGTCTGACGGGTGTGATTTGTGTGGTTCCATGGCTCCCGCCAAAACAGCAGGAGAAGGGAGTGGCACAGAGCCACGAAACAGTGATGCCTCGGCTTCGAGGAGCCACCAACCAGTCTGAGCAATAGGGCCGAGTTCGAATGGGATCCAAGCACATTGGGGGGGTTTGACATTGATAGCTGATAGGAGTGGTCTCGATTCCGTGGCGCGATGGATGAGGCCGTCATTGACAGCCCTAGGCACTTGACACGACGGTTTCCTCGCCGTTCCTAGGAGAATGTCATTCATAATCGACGCTTGGTGGAATGATCAGTGTGATTGTGAAACGCAGCAGGGCTTCCCACCTCCCCGGGTGTGGTGGCAAAGTTGCTGTCCAAATCAGGGGCATCGTGGGGAGGGACAGAGGACCGATGAGCATCGAGGAGCTGGCGGGGGATCTCGGCCGGTGGCGTTGATCTCGATCCGGATCCATCACTTGATGGTCGTGAATTTCCGCCCCACGGAACTCATGTTCGAGATCGATCTGCGACAGACGGCAGACGGTTGTTGCTGGCTGTCTCGAGGGAGATTGATGAGCGATCCGTGGAAATTGTGGTTGACTGAGAGCGAGGGGGTGCACCGACGGACGAGCTGGGTGCGCGTCAAGGAAATTGTTAGGGGGAGCCATTCATCGCGGGCGTGCTTTTTCCACCATTGTCGCAAAGGTCTGTCTTTCCAGTTTTCCAGTTTTAAACGGATGATCCACAAGGCAGACACGAGACGGACCAGCCGGGATGATCATCAACGCTAGATCGTGATACGACCGAGACCAGGGCAACTCGATGTTCAGACCTTGAGACGAGACGATGATCAAACACGTCTGGTCTGTCACATCTGTCAATCAGCAACCCAGTCCCTGGAAATCCCCAAGCCCACCCCACAATATCTCCTGCCCATCAGTATGCCTTGAGCTGACAGGCCGGCACACCGGGCCTGCGAAGCGTTTCCAGTAGCCATGGTGAAGTGACGACGATCACCTCTCGACTGTGCAGGAATTGGATGGACCGGATGTGGTTTTCAAAGATAAGCTGCCAATGTCTGAAAGAGTGCACTGGCACGTGGGCTGCATACGAGGACGAACGCCAGCGACGTCAGTAGTATTTCCGAGTTGGGATATGATGGGCGATGCTTGTGTGAAGATAAGATGGATCTTGGCAGGAGGGTAAAAGTCGTAGTAGGTATGGGATTGCATCATTTCCCGACCTTGAACAAGATTCGGGGTCAAGACGCACAGAGATGGGGAATAGCCCCAAGATGACGAAGGGCTGGTGCCATCAAAGAGACCCTAGCACGATATCCGTGGGTTGCGGTGAGTGGGTTTACCACAGACCGGTGCTCGGGACGGACGTCGTCGTGAGCCGGCCAACGTCGATGCCATGTTTTTTTCTTTCTCTCTCTTTGGAGGTATCGAGATGCTGAAGTTGGGTGGGAGCAAAATGACGACTTGGCACGAACCCGAGCGTCCTTGGCCTTGGCATTGGGCGCTGAGTCGACGGCTATTGGTTGTGTTGGCTGTGAAGCCATTGTAGATCGAGATGGCTCGCAATGGCAACTGACCATACTTGTAACATCAGGTCGTCTGTATTGACTGTTGACGACATGGATGGAGCAAAGACTCCCGACATGCGCTGTGATTTTTGCATCGGAACGCATGAATCTCGCGATGCTATGCTGTCATCGGTGGGTGTCACTGACAACCATGCCCTTGTGTAGGTACGCCATAGACTTGAAAGAGTAGCATACTTTCAAACGCCAAATCTGATGTCAATGAATGAGGGGGATGGGGACTAACATCGCTACGATGCCCCAAAACAGGGAAGAGAACAGCAAAACTGTATGTACCACCGTTTGAAACAGTAACCCAACATAGCAGAGTAAGAAACCGTGACCAAAAATTCTCGGTCAACATGCCTTGGCTTCTTGCCCTTTTCCCCTTCCTTCCTTTCTTCCTTCCTTCCAAAACAGTTAGGGGTGTTGGCAGAACATGCAGGTGCTTCTTGCTTTCTTGCTGCTATTGTCAACCTCAGGATCGGAAATTGGCAGGGCCATCAGGAGTGACCGATGGCGCTAAGCCTCTCTAGGGGAGAATGCCCAGAGACTCTCATCCCTAACGGAAGGAGCCCTTGTTTCCCTCCCGTTGTTGCCAGCTCATCAAAGACAAGGAAGGCACCAAAAAGGCACCATCCGTCTTCAGTCTCCGTTCATCAAACTCCGTTCTGAGTCCTCTGGAAACCACCGGCCCGCCTTCGCTTCTCGCGAGTACGTGGATACGAGAATGGGCCTCTGGAAAGTAGGTATTCTTGTATCGGGGGTGGTAGACCTTTTGTTCGCCAGGTCAGGTGAGTCACCATGCAGGCACTGTTGACTGGCAGGGGACGTGGCTCTAGTGTTGACAACGTACACCCCCCCAGTTGGCGGACATGGGTTAGGAGATCAGGCATCAGATTCAACAAACACCAACGCACAGATCAAAATCTTTTTTTTTCCAGATGCCCTTGCTTCGGGCAGGGCAGCATCTTCGGCTTTACTCTATACAGTACGTAGATCTAAGGGGTATTCCGAACCTGGAGTGACGGGGGCCCAAAAGCCCAACGCAACGGTTCAGGCTTCCTTCGAGGCATGGGCAAGGGGACCTTTTCGTCTTGAGCGCGAGAGCCGATAAAGATGGCATCCTTCTTTCTATTCGAATGGTTACGGCGGCTCACGATGCTTGTCCTCGCTGCTGCTCAACATCATTTTGCATCAAACCAGCAGTATCAAGACCCCATGGACCCCGCGACGCGCCGCATTCCTGAGCCGACCCGAGACGCCGGGCAGCATCCGCACTCCAAGGTCTCCAGATGAGGCCCAGTAGGGCTCCGTCAGGCCCCCGTCGGGCCCCCGTTGGAGGCCGACCCCCTGGAACATGGATCGCATGGTCGTCATGGTGGCTTTGCTTGACCTGTTGGCCCTAGGACGCCTTGGTGCTCTCTGTCTGGAGTGCAGGATCTGAAGGAAGTGGACGACGAGAGGGGGCCCTGAAGTCGCAGCCAGAACACCAGAAAGCTCTCATGTTGATTCGAGAGCGGCACGGCGGGCTGTTGGAGCTCACCAGTTGGCCGGGTCTCGACAATCAAAAGAGGGGCATCCAATTGTAACTATGCCGACCCTACCAATGTACAACAGCTGCGACGACAACGCAGGACGGACAGTTGTTTCTTCGCTGGGAATAACCGCGGCACGCGTGAAACTGAATTGTCACAAAGCCCCATCACAGGATCTATATGCCATGCTCCCCCCCCATGACAAGGCACATCGCCATGTGCGTTGCCGCCTCATCGGGAGCGGCTCCCTCGGACATTGTGATAGATATGTACAAGATACTCATGCTCAGATCATCCATCCACGGGTTGCGCGGCTGCGTGCGCGCCAAGAAGCAGAATCAAAGAGGCCGAACGCCCGTCACTGGGTGTTCGGTGATTCTCGCGGGCCCCCTGCCGACCGGTATGGATCCCATGGACCTTGCCGAGCTGGCCTTGTGCCCCGTGTGCCGTTCGGTCCGGGGTTTCCTGTGATTTGGAGGTGTTTATTGTCAAATGCATCTAGAGTCAGGCGGAGACCCTTTGAGTCACTTCGCCAGAGCAACAAAGGACAACTCATCAGGGTCCAAGCCACGGAGGAACAAGAGAATGGTGATACAGAGAAAAACACACGCCAGCATGCGGTCGGTACCTCGACTCTGCTCCGGGGGCAGGGTAGTCCGTAACTCTGAAGCGATTTCAAAGGTTTTCTGGGTTCGAACAGGGAGCATCCCAACTTGGAAAAAGTAGACTTGAAACCCAGAGCAACAGTTGACAACAACAACATTAAGCTTTCCTGGTGACCCGGAGTTGGGCGGCCGACAGGGAGCGTCCCGAGCAGAACTGATTTACAGTACATACTGATACTACTGGCTAGCGAGCTTACCAGGTCCGGAGAACGGCAAGCCAGCCATTTGATGAAGATACAGCACCATGTTGTACATGTGCCGCCAGGCTCCCATTCGGAGAAACTGTGCACTTCGGTATCGCCTAAGGGAGCTGAACCCCAAGACCCCGGCTCTTGTCGTCGTCAGCCAACGAGGCTCTTCCCGACCAAGAGGAGGCAATCAATCCCTCGATGCCGAATCAACCGGAATTGCCCTCCCTCTTCTTTCGTCTACTCGTTACTTTTACTTTACTTTACTTTACTTTTGTGGAGGTTTGGCTTCGGGGGTCAGAAAAGATGACAGCGTTACAGGAACCACGCGGAGCCACAAAGGCATCACGACATGGGGAATTGTCATCCGGGAATACGCACACGATGAACTGGAGAAAAGCAGCAGCATTTAGATGGATTCCTCTAGAAACACACCCACCTAGGCAGAAGGGGGGAGGAGCCACCAGCCACGTCCTCCTCTGCGTGTGTGCTGTGCGAGTTGTCCGTCCTCCCACAGTCTGAGCCCCGTTTCATCGCATAGGTAGGTACATACCTCGGTCGGCATCCCATCCCAAAACGGAGCCATTCACGGACAGGGCACGAGGGGGATTTTACCCAAATAGACGAGACAGAAGGAAGACGGGTTTCGCCTGGTGAAAGTAGACCTTGGCGTTGCATCGGCCAAGTCCCCCCTCCCTCCTCCCTCCCCAAGCCACACAGCACTCGCAGACAGACTCTCACACCCTTGGGACTGGCGTAGACTTTTGGCCGCCCCCTCCCACCATCCTCCGTCTGGCTCCGTCTCGTTGAAAGCTCGCAACACACCCGGGCCTCCTCGGCATCCGCCCTCTCCGCCCTGGCCGCCAAGTTTCAAGGCCGCCACACCCCCAGGGAGCCCCCCCCCCAGCCAGTCTCCTCTTCTTGTTCTTTTCCCACCAAATGGGGCCTAAACGACGCATGCAACCTGTGTCTTTTTGCTGGGCAAAGGAAGGAGGAAAAAAAAACAACTACTTACACAGAGCCATTGTCGCCCACGCCAATTGACGCCGGGCCCCCCTCCCCACAAGCCCTAGGCTTCTCTCCCCCTCTTTGGTCAATCTTCATGACTGGGCGCTTGTTTCTAATGGAGGAGAGAGATGGGAGGGGGTGTACGTGTGCTTGGTTACCGGTGCCTTGACCCTGTCTCTTTCCAGACAAGACCCGCTGTCGATCCTTTTTTTACTCTACGCCCACTTGCTCTCGACACTTCCGTGGACAATCATCGATGAGGTCTGGACGACTACGTAGTTTTTTACTTCTTCGCCAGTGTCTGGAGGGGGTGTAGTCAAGGCCCAATTACTCCATTAAGGGAGCCTGAGAGACGCCAAAAACCGAGAGAGCGAGACTACGGAGAAGTACCTAGTAGTAGCACCGGTATTTCGCCCCCAAGTGCCTCCCGTACTTTCCTGTCATTACATACTCCGGACCGCTGTTCTGTTTATTTAATTAACCTGATTCCATCCAACCCGGCAAAACGTTCTGGCCCTCTTGTTCCTCCACTTGGTTCAAACACAACAAAGCTGCTGCTTGCTCCGTCTTAAAAATCATATTTAAATAAAACGAACAACTCAGCCAACATCCCCTCTCCTCACCCTCTTCTTCGAAACAACCTCTTCCTGCCCGCCAAAAGGATCAAATAACCTCCAGAATTCTCACCAGGGTACCCTTCCCTAAAACCCTTCCAATCGTGGGGGAGACGCAGAAACAAATTAAACGGCATCGTCATCTGCTTCAGCCCAGCCCCGGTTGCCCGGTCTTTTTTTCTGCTACAACCAACCCCGAACTAAGCCTCAGCCACCTGCAGAGCCCGTGTTGCCCTCCTCGCGCTTGCTCGCTGGCTCGCTCGCCCGCCCTGTTCATTTAATACACCTGCCTACCAACTTTCAAGCACACGCCCCCCTTGGATCTTCCACTTTTCAAACAAGGCCTCACCTCACCTCTTCTTTTTCCTCCCTTTGATCCAAGGCACCCCGGTCGCTTCTTCTTTTGGTTCAAACGCGCACTACTACCTACGACAAGGCAAGGCAAAGGGGACAAGGCAAAGCAAGACAAGCCAACGCATCACACCCCCCCCAGTCCATCCACTTCCCAATACACCTCCCCCCCAGAGACCTAAGAAAAAAAAGAACAAGAGGTCCGACCCCCGGTCGTTGGAGATATCTATATTATATCGCCATGCCCTCCTCAGCCCAGCCCATCTCCGGTCATCAACAGCACCAACAACCACAGCAACATCATTCACACAGCTACGGATCGTCTTCGTCTTCGACTTCAACTTCAACTTCTTCAACACCTTCCTCGTCCGACACTGACCTCGCCTCCGACACATCCTCTTCAGCTCCCAGCTACAGATTCAGCATGGACTCCGTTCAGATCCCCATCGCCTCCGTCGAGGTGCTCCGCTGTATGCGATGCGCCCGCTCCGTCGAGGCCACCTCTACCGACGACCTCAGCACCATGGGCATGGTCCGCATCGCCCACAACCTCTACTACTGCGAGCGCTGCGCAAAGATGGTCGGATACAAATAAGCGGTGCCCGGGTTGGCATCCCTTCCGGAACAGCTTTACATGAGCTTGGCTTAGAGCTTCATGCAAGCTAGCTACCCCGACTCTTGTTCATCTGACAGCACTTGGAGAAACACATCGCGACATCAACTTGGCATTCCATCATATCAGCAATGCACTTACCGATAGGCTGGATACCACTTCTCCCAACCAACAAACACACCCATCCCCCCGGCGCAAAGGATCTACCGCGTGCGACTACAATGTAGCGCATCGCCTTTCCTTCCGCCTCGACCGTTCACATTCAAGAACGGCGAGGAGTTCAACCAGACTCCTCTCCCCTTGCTCCTGGGCAACACTCCCCGCCCTCGAAGCAAACAACCCCCTTCCTACAGCAAACCTGTGAGGGCTATCCACCCCCCAGGGACGCGGCTAGGCACAGCATCGCCAAGGACCACGCACAACGGCCATTCACAGCCTCCTCGGAGACGCAACGGCATGCGCCGCATGGACGCGTTCGCTTGGGAGGGGGACTTCGCCGACGCCTTGACATGGGATAGGCGGTTCTGTCGGCCGCCCAGTGCGCACGGCACGTCCGGGATCATGGGTTTTGTCAGCTTGACCCGGATCAGCCCGTCCTTTGCCCCCAGATTGAGCATGGCTTACATCCCGGGGCGACCTCATATCATGAGCAACTGCTTTTGCACACAACACCATCACCGTACAACAACAACAACATCAAACTCCCCTCCCCTCCTTGTCAACTTGTGCAAGTGAGGCTTGTATCTTTCTACCATCAACGTTATTTCATCACGAATACCCCCAATTTTTCTGTTTTTATCGTATACGTTTTTTTTATCACTTGTACGAGGCAAAGCCTGAGATGCTTCCTCAACATCATGTACACCCTATCATGTGAGATGGACTGTTCCCAGTCTATTCCCGTCCGGACATCCCGGAATACGTTTTTCATGAGCATTTTTAGATGGGAAAGGGGCTGTGCATCGCCGACAAGTCCATGGCCTGGTGCCTGGCACGGTGGACGGATGCATGCATATGGGCGAAGAACACTTACTCCCCAAGCTGCGCTAGTCCAATTGGAAATCAGAGATTCAATGAATACCAAATTATATACCTACTATCCTTCTTTTACCTTATCTTGCCTGCCTTCGCTTCTCGATCCTATCCCGTGTGCATGCTCTCCCCCGTGTCTTCAACACCTGACCACATCACGACAAAAGCCCTCCCGCGCTACCGAGCCGCCTCGCATCGCACCCCTAGCCGCATCTCATCTGGTCTCGCCTACCTACCGACCCAAGGGGCCCAGGGGGGGAGGGGACCCAGTTCACGTCTAACCGCCTTTTCTGCATCCCCATCCAAAGCCTCTTTTTCCCATCATTTGACTTTTCAACCATGTAAGCGAACAAAACAATAAAAACAAAATTCCAACAAAGACCAGCCCCCCCCCCCCGGCCTCAACCACCAAAAAACGCAAAAACAACAAACTGTACCTACTAACTCCATATCCCATCCATCAACATCCTGCACTTCCACTTTCGTACCGTTCAACGACCTCCCTAGTAGCCTACACCCCTGACCCTGGTACATCAAACCCCAGCCGCTGACGTCGCCCCCTGCCCCTCTTGGAGCTCCTCCTCTTTCCTTTTTTCACGCTCTTGTTTCGGTTTTTTTTATTCTGGGGCGGGGAAGGGAGTCCGGAGAGAGACAGAGACGAGACGAAACTCACCAACGGAAATGGTTGACTAGGCGGAGGGGGCTAGGAATTAGTTTTTTTTTTTCCTTCTTGTGCCAACGCAGCAAAAAGGATAAAATGGAGTCTTGGGAAAGTGGGAATAGAGACATGGGGTTTTTTTTTTTTTCTTAACTGCTCTGTTTTACGTTCCCCATTTTTCGTTTTTGGTCGAAACCTATCAGACCATCCATCGCCAAGTCTTTTCTAGATTCCTCAGCTCGTCTCTGGCGTTCTCGTTTTCCTTTTCTTGTCTCTTTTTTTTTTCTTTTACGAATTCCTCTCGTTCATGATTCCCCACTTGGAGCTTTTTTTGCGCTTGGGTCTCGCCCATGTGGACCTGGTCTGGTGTTGAGGCCGCTTCTTTTTTTTTTTCGTCTTTTTTTTTTCACTCTTGTCTGGGGTTATTTCGCGGGTACGAAATCTTGTCTTGGCGTTGGGGGGGGACAGGGAGGGTTATTTTCGGATGGGTGGTTGTTGTTTTACGAAGGCTATTCTGGTGTTTGTGAAGATATGGATGGGTTTGGGTATGGGATGGGGGTGGATGGATTTGGTGGTTTTGGCTGTTGGGATTGGGCATCTGGGTATCAACATGATGACGAGAGGACGGGCTACGATAGGTATAGATAGAGATACATGGAATAACGTGATAGGGCAATTTCAAAAATCCCACGTTTAGTTGCAAATCCCCCTCTCTTGTAGATCAATCAACCGCCCCCCGTCCCCGTGGGATGGATGTCATATCAAAGAAAGAGCGCGCGTTTAGCGGTAGGGTTTCGAGCTGCGTGTTTGGCATGTGGACACTCTGTCTGTCTGTCTCTGGCGCAAGTGGCCCAATTGGAAGAGTCCTGATTGATTGGGGAGGGAGGGATGGATGGATTGGATGGAAGATGCGACGGCGCACGCAATCACTGGGCTGCAACTAAACGACGGCGTCTGCATCCGCGTCTGCGACTGTCGCTGCAGCTAAGGAGGCCGCCAGATGTCACTCCAAGGGAGGACTCGAAGTTGCATTGGGGTAGGGTACCCGGTGGTTGGCTGTGATGGTTAGGGTTGAGTTGAGGTCTCTTCGAATTACCTCTTTATGCCGTGGTGACTGGGATATAGCTTCATTCACATCAGGGCCTAGGTAGTTATCTCCTCTGCTTCCCCTCAAACCCTACATACCTACCCAGTGGCACTACCTCCTACCTAGTTGCCCCTTCACACATATCTAGTCCCCCCTCGTGGCCAAAGCTAACCATCTCCCCCAACGACCGTTAACTCACGCCGCCTCGCTCAATGCCACCATCCAGAAACACGCAGCTCCAATGCATTCATTCCCCCTCCTCTCATCTTCCCACCAACAGCATCACGCACTCCAGCTGCAACGCAGGTCATCCGTCCCCCTCCCCCATGGTTAAACAATCCAATGTCATTCCCATTCCAGCGCATCAACGCGCGAACAACCCACATGCTCTAACCAATTAACTAACCTACCTACTTTTTGCCCCCCCCCCTCTGCGGCTGGAATGGCACTATTAAGCGAAAGAAGAAAAAAAAAAACGGCATTTCCAAATTGCCCATGTTTTTTTTTACTCGTTGTTGTCAGATCATGCATTTCTGCTCACGTCTCCTCCTTTGTGGCTTTTTTCCTCTTCTTTGGTAAGCTCGGGGGGTGAGCCCGTGGCCGCGGAGCTGTTTAACTAGCTAGGTAGGTAGGTAGCTTCTCCTCTTGCTTGGGCTGAAGTTTGTTACATGGTATGGGAGCGTGGGTTGTTCAAACTGGTTGGCTGGTCCACGGCGTGGCCGGAAGGGGGGGGCATGTGCCGAGGTTTATGGGTGACATGCTCAGGAACGATGAATGGGGGGAGGATGGCTGTTTGGTTTGGGGAGCGAGAGCCTAAATCCAGTTTTCAGCTGGTAAGGTAGAGGAAGGATGGCTTTTTTGTCTTTTCGATTGTTAGCATGAGGGGGATTGTGAGCCATGGCGAGATGGCCGTGATGTTGCTGCTGCTGCTGCTGCACCACATACTCTGGTCCTCCGTCGCGCACCGCTCGGGCTGCTTACATCCAGGCTCTCCGGGGAGATGCGACGTCCGTTCAAACCCCGACCTGGGGTCGTGTGTTCTCTTTGTTGACATGGATACGAATAAACGAGAACTATTGTTTCGTTTCAACCTACCTTGTCCATCATATCCCTCCCCTACCCTTTCATTCCGCCCTCTCAAAATAGCATCATCAACCCCAAGTTGCAGATTCAGCCGCCATCCCTCGCGGGGAGGCTGGCTGACTGGCTGGCTGTCAAGGGTTCCTTTCCCGAGCGCCTGCCTACTTCGTCCCTTTGCCTCAGACAAGGCGTGCGCACCCCATGTGCGGTTGTTCCCCCTCGCAGATACGAAATACCGCCCGGGTGGGTTTAGACCGGGGGGGAACTGGCACCCGGCGACGGGCTTGTTCTGTCCTTTCGCCGGATTACCACCGATGGCTTTTTTTTTTGTAGGTACCCTTCCATGGGGTGGGCGCTGTCAAGGTTATGGGAAGCGTGCGTGCGTGCGTGCGTGTGTGCCTTTTTGCTCAAGGGGGGGACAAGGCAGGCAGAATCAGTCAGAATGGTGAAAGGGGGAAATGATGGTTGCCTTGCGCGGTGTCATGGCTGGCTGGTTGGAGACAAGAGATAGACATACATGCATGGGTTAATGATACCTATGTATGAGAGGAGTGTGCAGATGGGGGTGATACCTAGATTCAGAGGTATTTCGGAGGGACATGCATGTTGTGTATGTTTTGTATGTATGTCTCTGATGTGAAGATATTCACGGCTTCACCTTTGTCTCGGTCGATGTGCCTATTCCAAACTGATACAACAGCTTCGCTCTCTTTCTGCACGACTCCGCGAGCTAGCCCACCGATGTGCTCACCGGTTCTGACACCCCGAGTCCCCGGGTTCCCGATTTCACTTTGTTCCTCCTCCTCCTCCTCCTCCCAAAGCGGCAAACCTACGTCTTGGCCTCATCCCCAAAATCGGCGCCAAACTCACTCACTCACTCCCCCCTCCCCCGCGCAACAAGGCACACCAACCGGACCTTCTCTCCTCAAGCTTCAAGCTCAAGCTTCGAAGCCGTCCTTTTTGTCGCAGGGAGTTCCAGACCTCCCCTTACTTCCCCAAACGAACCCCCCTAGGTAACGATAACGCACACTCCCTGGTGGCCCGTTATGTTCCCAAGTCTCTCTCTGAGCCCTTCCCCCCAGTCGTCGGATGCAACCATTCACGACATGCCCTGTTGCGCGTTTATTTCGCCTTTACTTGTGGTGTACCTATCTGCTTGCTACCTCTGCTTGCTCATTCCCGAAAACTTATCGGCCGACGAGGCGGCGTGGCGCACTTTTCCACCTGCATGTCGATGTCATGAACGGGGCGGCGAGCGATGCTATCCGTCGCCGGGTATCTGTTTTTGAATTGTGGATGCTCCATCGCATCGCATTCCAAAGCGCAACTTCGATCGTTGGAAAAACTAAAAGTAGCGCGTGGAGGGGAGGAGGGGGACGGGGCCAGGGAATGGCGTCTATGTACGAAGCCGGGACTAACGCTCCGTAGGTTGTACCTAAACTTGCTTGCTTTGATTGTGGACGGATGCATACTAGATATCCGGTCCGTAGTGATTACGTAGTGTGTGCGTAGGGTTTGACGTCGTGATGGGGGTCGGGAGTAGGTAGCTCAAGTTGATGATGGATGAAGAAGGGGTTTCTCCTTGTTGCTAAAGGTTGACTTTGTTGTTGGAATGCTTTGCTTCGTGGGTGAGGGGAGTTTCCGAGGATGTGGATAGAAGCGGGAGATCATCATGAGAGCCGAGAACTCCCTCGCTTCTCACTTACAAACCATCCATCCATCCATCCGTCCATCCATCACGAACAAAGGTCCATTCCTCCACAAAGGCTCCATCACCATCCTTCCCATCTTCTTCCCCCGTGTAATTCCCATCCCCAACCTCCAACACCTGCATGCGCCAATTTCTTCCCGCTTCCCCCCCTGGTCCATTTCTCCTCTCCCCGGCATCCCAACGGTCCCCTTGCGAATGCCCTCAATTCCCAAAACAACCCACCCGAGCGCCCGCGGTCTTTTTCTTTCTACCCAATGTCGCACCTCATGCGGGCCTTGTCGTCATCCCGCCTGCTGACCTCATCGTGCAGTGCGCGGCCGTTGGGTCCAGAAAACCCGCCCGTGATGCAAGAGGGAGAGAAACAAGGCGGAGGGGGGGCGTGTGCGGTCGGCCGCGGCGGGCTGGTGGAGTGGGATGGAACGGAATGGATATGATGGGGTGGAGCGGAACAGTGGGAAGTCATGGCTGGATGGGCCAAGACGTGAGGCTGAAAGTGTGGATGGTGAGGATTGTTGAGGATGGATGATGTAGGTGAGGAGGGAGAGGCGTGTGAAAGAATGTCTCGCATGAGAGTTAAGTTCGTACTATCTATGTATGTACAGCACCTGTATTGCTTACAACCATCACGAGGCGGAAAGTGCAGGATTTGCTAAACACAAGGCGAACATGCAACACCGCTCCCAAGATCACCGGAGACGTGAAATTCTCTGTCTCTGGTTCTCCGAGACCATTATCCCGTCAATCATCCGGGTCAGAGTCTCAACTCTTGAGACACTGCCGAGTCCAAACAAACCCACGCCATGCCCTCATCCCAACGCCATACGCCCGCCCCCCCTTCCTTCATATAACCGTTTTCACGTACAGAGGCCTCAAGAGTACCTAGACCCACGAGCGAGCCCGCATCCGAGACATATCATCCCTTTCCGATAGCCAACACGGGTCTACCCGCGAGATCAACCTTCTGTCGTCGTCGCCGCGTCCGTCTCCTTGCCAAAGTTCTTGAGGAGGTAACTCCGTTTGAAATACTCGTTGGGATGGACGATGGTCTCGAGCTGGGACTGGGTCATGACGCCTTCGTCCTTGGCCTTGCGAATTTCCGTCTTGTGAAGATGTTCAAAGACACTGGGGAACTCGATTAGTACTTGTTTTGGAGAGCCTTTGTCTGCTTCCGCAGGCAGTAGCAATGCCGTCGTGGCGAATAGGGAGACTTACCGGTTACAAGCCATATGGTACTTTTGCTTGTCCTTATCTTCTTTGATGCCCTGGAGCACCGATCGGTCATCCACGCCCATGCTCTGCACCAGTGCCGTCAGATTCTCCATATTAAAGTGGCGATACGGGCACCCATGAGCCTCTCCCGGGCCTGGGGGATGCTCTGTGAGAATCTTTTGACAGCTAAAGGGGCTATATCCACCACCCCTCCTGTTCGCATCACCGCCCACGTCGCCATAGACGTGCCGGACGTTGTATCGGTATTCCTTATTGAAGGCGTCATCCGTGAGCTTGTGGAAACCGCGCCTCCAGAATAGCAAGCATTCCTCTAGGTTGAGCCCAATGCCTTTGAGGAAGAGCGTGTACTGCAGACGTCCGTAGTGCTTGAGATGGGCGTCGCGGCGAAGGGAGCGGTGGAGGTGGGACATGCACGCGGGGAAGTGTTGGGAGAGGTTGTCGATGTTGGCGGCGCTGATTTGTGCTCCCGGAGGAGCGGAGGTGTTCGACATGTATGATGCATCCGGGGTGATGAAGTTCTTCGACAGGTGGTTAAGGATGGGTGTGAGACGGTCATCCTCGTCGAGGCGTGGGAGGGCTCGAGCCGTCCACTGTAGCCATGTCAGTCAGTTTTGCCGTCGAGAATATTGGGCAGACCAACATACCTCGAGTTGTTGTTCTAGCCGTGACGTGAACTCTGAAACGACCAGTCCAGCCTGCTCTCGCCCGGGAACATAGGCCCTGCCAGCCTTGAGAAAGACTCTTCGGCTCTCCACCATTTCGGGGATTCTCTCCCAGTCCACCTTGAACCAGGTGCCATCGTCGTTGTCGCCCTTCCTCTGAATAAAGGATGCAAGCTCAGCAGCATACTCGGCCTTTTCATCTTCTGTCACTTCCTCCAGCCAGTCCAGATGCAAGGTCCTCACGAATGCAGATCGCTCAGCAATGTCGTCGTCGTTGAACCTCATTCGAAATAACATGGTCTCTACGCGAGCGAAGCGTCGTCGCAGATCTTGGGTCGACGAGAATGCTAGTCTGAGGATGAAGTGACTGTAGTGATCTTTTTGTCGCTGCGTAAAGATCTGCCCCGAGTTGGAGCTGTCGGCTTCGAGGTTCAGGTACTTTTTGAGGATGGGCTTCATGTGCGTGACGGTCTCGGCGGGGGACTTGTTTCGAAACGAGCATGCTTCCAACTCGGCGAGGACTGGTGGCCGTTAGTGAGGGATCCTGGTGTGGAAATATGGCGACACATGCCTCGAAGACGGTCGATCGCCCACTGCTCGAACTGCTCGAGTGTGATGTCTGCTGTCGGTGCATCGAGGTAAAAGTTGAGCCGATGGGGATACTCGGCGTCTTTGTACTGGGGGATGGTGAACTGCTTCCTACGGTAATCGACGACATTTCGCCGCTTAGGATCGAATCGGTTGAAGTCTTGACGCAACATGTTGTCACCAATCTGAGGTTGTTGTATCGGCTGCGAGTGAAGTGGGAGACTGTGGTGAAGTGGTAAATGTAGGTGGTAAATTGAGGTGGGAGAAAGGATCCAAGGGGGAGACGCGACTCTTCGCGTTCTTGCCCGTGTCGCGATGTGGGGTCGTCTGTAAGTGGCGATGGGCGAATCACAGGCCGCTTTTGAACCCTTGCTTCTGGGGGGAGCCATCAACTGGGCAACGAGAGCAGCCCCTCACTAAAGGGCACTTGAGTGCGTCTGTCTACGGAATGCTGGTTGACATTGGTGAAGACTTCAATTCTGTCTACTATATACTACCTAGTTTCGAGAAGTTTCAAGTTTCCCAAACTCAACCATGTTTACTCATTGTGAATCTCCAATTGTCACTTGCTTGCTTGTCTGTTTGACCATGTTTGCAATAGTTACTATCAACGTATTCACCAAGATGCCAACTTATATAAGAACTTCTCTAGATACCTGCTTGTGTCCGAAAACACTCATCATCTTGTGCCTTTCTTCCTTTACACTATTCTTACATCTCTGCACCGTAGTCCTATTCTCTTCCACCTTTCCAGCCTTACATACCTACGATATTCTCTCCCGTCGTCGTTCTATCCATCATCCGCCATGTCGCTAGAGTGGGGCCGTGGGAGAGTCACTAAGAAGATGTTTTCCTTCTGGGGACCACGGGACGTCGAATGCCAGCACTTGGTGCCTCTCAAAGCCCCCCAAAGTGTACGTTTCTTCTCTTTCATGGTTTTTTTTTTTTTAATACAACAGAGTCCAGTGTTGACGAATGTAGGTTTTGGCTGTCAAGGGCTTACAGCAATCACCCTTGCTAAAGAAATTGCCTATCGAAATACTCTTGGAGATTTTCCGACACTCTGACCCCTTGGACCAAATATTCTTTGCTCTCAGCTGCAAGGGACTTTTGGAAATCGGCATACTCGGTGTCCAGGTCCCCCATCGACGATGCAAATGCGTTTTTCTGGAACAGCTTTTGATCCGACTTCGACCTATGACTCCTTCGGACCGACCAAGCCGGGCCTGGAAGATCTGTCTCGTCTGCAACAAACACTGCCCTACCCGGAAGGGCTACTGGAGGCGGATTCAAGCTCCCACCAATAGCAGAGAAAAACAGCGATATGAGTTGGCCATGGTTACCTTCAAGAAACAATCTTACCGGCATCGCAAGAGTCAATGTCCTGCGTGTGCTTTGAAACATTTGAGGAAGCAGCGTCGACAGCACGGATACATTTAATTGCATCAGGGGGGGGTGGTTGAGAACATGGCTAATCATCATGTATAATGGAGACCTGCACGCGACATCACGACCTAGACGACAAAAGAGGCAGAAGTTGAGGGGAAGAAACAAGAACAAGGCCGCAGCGTGGGTAGAGAGGGGGGGCAGGAAGTACCTACCACCTACATATCGAGATATGTCTACTATGTACCTACCAACCTAGACCTAGAGCAGGACCATACGCGCAGTTCTTTATAGATGAGTAGGAAGGTATACTCCTCGAGTACTACCTCCCCGATGTAAGATCAAGTCCTTCAACTTACAAACTGTCAATGCATGCTCGTCTCGCTCAAGTTCTGTTCCCTCTGGTATGTACCTACCTGCTGCCTCCATGGAAGGTACCTCCAGAGGACAGATGCAGGTAACAGATGCAGGTAGGTTGAATTGTGGCATGTGATTCGTTGCACCTTAACAAAAGACCCCCTCGCCCACAGGCCCCATGGGTTGATTCCTAATTCTTGGGGTCCTTCCACACTGCAATTCTGGTTGGTTGGTTCCCTCGTGCCAGTACCTCGAACTCGGTCCACGCACGACATCCATCCCCAGAGACGAACCATCACGACAACAACATCTTCTCTTTCTCCCGGAGAACCCCTCCTTTCGTTCTATCATCGCCATCCATTTCTGCGCATTGGATACCCATTTGATTTTTCTAATATCAAGCGCTTGTTTTTTCTGCCACGCCAAATTGATGGACAGGCTCCATCTATTCCGCTTCGCTTGGTGTCGCAGACGGTGAGACGAAGACGGAGACGTCAGCATACGCCAGCTATGTCCTTGCCAATCGATATCCCGATCAGAAAGGGCCGCTTCCAGCAGGTGGCTCTTTTTCCAGACGATGAAGGCCCATATCTAGGTTATATCGAGATCTTTGCAAAGTAAGTCATTGCTCTGAGCTCACTCCTCGTGTTCTCTATGTCGTGGTCTGGGCTCATTAATATGCAGTGGGCACATCTACCGTGCCCTTTCCCCAGGCTCGGGCAAGTTTGTCGAGATCCCTCCTCGATGCGCATTGCCTTCTCTATCCTTTATAGTCGAAAAGGATAGACTGGCAAAGAAAATCACCATCGAGATTACGAGTTCGGCCCTCAAGCAAGCCGTCTCTCGCGTTGTTGGGAAGGTCTACACCCCAATTGACTCTTTGGAACTGGATTTCGACACCATCCTTCACAGCTACGATGCCTTGAAATCTGAAATGAGGCGCCTCCGTACAGTTTTCCCCTTTAGTGAAGTTACCGCCGAAATGCGGCTTCTTGTCGAGGACCTCTTGTTGGAGCGCGCCTTATTCACTGGGATCGGCGTCGAGACACTTCGTGAGAAGCAGCTTCTATCGCAGACACATCTTCGGGACATCCACAGGCAGAACATGGCCATCGGCCTCGAAGAAATCGAAGACTGCTTTACTCTTGGCCTCGTACCTGAGGACTTTAGCGACCAGTACCTCGAGGCAATGAACGCAAAGTACGCAGACCTGGCACGATCTGGTGACTATGCGGAACTCCGCAATCTTTGCGAGCCCATCGTAAGGTCCGGCGAGATTGAGCTCTCTTACGACTCCTCCCTTCTGCTAGAGGTTCTCGACAACGGCCACCTCGATGTTTATCAATACATGCTGGATCTGGTCGACCGCACTAAGTCATCATCCGTCGACCTTCCCGACCCTCAATACCCCGACGTCACTTTTGACCCCCTCTATGTGGCTATCCAACTCGGTCGACTGGAAACGGTACGATACTTTGTGTGCGAAGACGCAACCTTTGAGGGCTATGCTCTTGACATCCATGCCGGGACAGATCAGGTTTTCACGCCACTCTTGGCCGCCGTGTACTGGAAGTGGCCGGAGATCGTCCGTTTCTTATTAAAGTCGGCGCCGATTTATTATACGGGGATGTCGCAGGCCGTCTCAATGGCCGCTGACAGGGGATCACTGGATATTCTCGAGATCTTGACGGAAAAGCCCCAACCATCGTCGCCAACGAGTGTGATGTATGACAAATATCCACAACGATCTACGTTCCAATTCCAGTTTGCTGTAGCACCCAACAGCCTGCACATCCCACCGTCTTTCTTGAGCCAACCACCTTTGGAGATGGGTAAGAGTCGCTCCAGCATCACGAATGCCCTGTCTGGTCAAGCCAGCCGCGACTTCTTAGTACCCGATGCCTTCACGCCAGTGGTGGGGGGGGCAGATGGCCTCGTCTTGGAGTCTTGGCTCCCACCATGGAAACCAGAAAAAGTCGCACCATATCAAGGAAAGACCTCCTTCATACGCCATGGCAAAACCCACAACGACCGCCAGAATCTTGGTCGCAGATTTGTCGAAAGACTCGATCACCAGAACAGAAGGCTCAGACAGGTCTGCGCGGAACACGCCTATCAAGACGAGTACTCGGAATTGGCGGAGGACTTCGTAGTGGTTGATACCATATGGAAGTCGGGGATTGATTGCTTTAGACAAGCAACCAAGAATCGGGGCCCGTGTAATCTTGTCGAGGTATTGAGAGGCTTACTCGTGGCTGATGCCTTGGTCTCTCAATACCGGTCGACGGATAATAGTGTTCAGATTGCGTGAGTAGTCTCATCTCCACGCCGTCATCTTCCTCTGCTTACGATTTCCAGATTCACCAACGATCTCGGGCGATGGAGAGCCCTGTTGAAGACCGACGAACAAACCATGTTTGACGTGATTGCTTGCGCCGTATGGGAAGTTGACTCTGTCCAGGCGTTGGATACACCAATGAGCGACGCAGATGGCCTTTGCCGCTTTCAGGATTTGATTCGGAACCTCATATGTCCCGAAGAGCTCCGGTCATACCACATGGCGTTAGCTGGCACCCGTCTACGGATGGTCCAAAGAAAGATTGGCGGTCGGAAGAGGAACTTACACCGCGTGAAACGGGCACGCCAAGCTCCTCCCACGCTGCCGGATGGTAGCTACCAAAGTATTGGAAGTGTTCTAGGCAAGCTAACCAATGATACCGACTCGTTCTGTGTTGAGGATGACCTGGATTGGGGAGAGTTTCTTCACCTTGACGCTCTCGACGAAGCGTTTCTCGATAAAAACCCACTCCCAGCTGACAAGTCGTTGCCTGAAGCAAGGCGGTGGAAGGATGTCCAGCCTCTCGTCGGTAATGTCCTGGCGTCTGTCGCTTTTTCCGTCGTGCTTGCAGAAGCATCCGGTAAGTTACCCTCAAGCCCGCCGTAAACTGCATCCTGGTCTGACGATAACTCACTAGCAATCCAAGACGGGCCCAACGAGTACAAGGCGACCCTGTTTCCACAAGCCTCCTCGGGGTATGACAGATCTTGTGATGTTTTAGAAGGGTTCCTGAACTTCGACTCTGGTGACAGTTCCTTTGATGATTCGGGAGTGGACATGCCATCGTTTAATGAGAACTTGGCCAGTCCGTGGATACGCGATATGAAGAAGGCGAGCGAGAGGAAGACTCAGCTTCGGCCGTTGAGGTCACCTGGAGACATATCGGAAAGCTCTCAAATGTCAACCTTGCCCACATCGTTGAGTAGCCAGAGGTAAGTCCAGACTTGTACCGCTTGTCCCTTGGGAGATGGTTTACTAATAGGTCTGATAGTGGCTCTTCATTTGTAGTGACGGATTATTCATCACCGGACACAACACGGCGGCCAGAGCGACGGTTCAAATGCCACTCTTGCATCAAGACATTCTCTAGCGTAAGCAATCGCAACAAGCACATACGAGAAGGGTGTGCATTCGGGGAGAAGAAAAAGTATCCCTGTCGCAACCAACCCTGCACAAAGACTCTGACGACGAAATGGTATCGAAACACTCATGAACAGACGCGATGTCGATACGGTCCGCAGAAGGGAAACCCCGGCGACTTGTCTCGAAAACCAGGATGATGATGATGAATATGATGATGAATATGATGATGTGGAACAACGATCAATCCGTCACGGCCTTGGATTGTAATGACGTTATGGTAAAATATAGGTTCGAGACTGGCCTTGATAGAGTGCCATGGCTTGGGGATACTGACTTGGCTGACCATGGGCGCTGGGTAATGGGATGAGGTTTACAGAGACTCGTGGGACGAAACGAAAAGCGATTGTATTTATTACGGAACAGACGGTGAATTGACATGACAGTGAGCTTTATTTAATGCGTCCTGCTCTACCTATAAAGGAGGAGAATGTCGATAATGCCATTGTTTGCATCTATTGGTCTTGTGTCTGGCGAACAATGACATACGAAGTAGTCTATGAGTAGTGCTGGATCACTACCTTCGTGTGCGCAATTGTGACATGGCTCTTCCCCACGATCTTTTCTGACTGCTATTGAAGATATAATATGATGAGTCGTGAGGTACAAGGTAGATATGGAGAGAGACGAGGCAGATTTTAATCCAAGCCCCGTTCTGTGACGAGGCCGAACGGAGTACCCTAGAGTACATATGAGTGAACAGCAGAAATGCCAAAACAGAAGATCGGGAGCTTTTATTTTTCTTCATATATTGATAAAAAAACCACGTCCATCATCATCCATCAATTTTTTTTTTCATTTTTTTTTTTCATACATAGATATTTTATATGAATGAGTATGACGTCGCTTGTCAAGAGTTTCACTGGGTTAACTGGATATTATCTTCGACTACCTCGTAGCGGGAGACAACTGTCATTTTGAAGGAACTAGCCTGTGTGGGAGTTTGCAAATATTTCGCACCAAACGGCTCCTAGGGTTAATATCACTAATTAGCAACCAAGCCCATGTCTTCATTCACCCGTTCTAGCATCCGTTGCACAATGCTTGTCCTACGTCACAATACGCCTAGTGTCGCTCTCCCGTCTCTAAGGCAGATCGCAACTGTAGAAGGCATTCCCAATGCGGAGCCATGACGCGCGCCAGTTGTGGCACCGGCGTCCGGGGACCCACGCATGTGGCAGTGATGGTGATATATGTCTGGTCGAGGGGAGATGCAGGACGAGCTGCGGGGAGAGAGATGCGGGAAGTTGGGACGGGGGGATGAGGGGGAAGAGGGTATTTAATAGAGCCTGATCGTCCAGATTGGGATTGAGGGGGGAACTGACCGCTCTGTTCTTTGTTGGTTTTGAGTTGGAGGATCCTAGATCGTCCATTACTACGATTGTCTCTTACTATATACTAACACAACAGACGTTAATCATGGCTTCCAATGCCGTCGCCGCTCGCGACCTTCTCAAGCAAACCTTCACCGACAAAGTCACGACGCCAGACGACTCAGTATACAGATCCTCCGTCAACCGCCCATGGTCGCAAACATGCTGGACTCCCGCCTCCGCCTATGTGTACCTCACCACCGCGCAGGAAGTCGCCCAAGCCCTCTCAATCGTCAAGAAGACCGACTGCAAGTTCGCCGTCCGGAGCTCGGGGCACAACCACAATGTCGGGTTTAACAGTATCGACGAGACGGGGGTTGTGTTGGATATTAGCGGGTTGAGGACGCTTGAGATGGGCGCGGAGGAGGTGGTGAGGGCTGGGGCGGGGAATACCTGGGGTGAGGTTTATAAGTGGCTTGAGCAGCGGGGGCTTTCGGTCGT